>WEZZ01024550.1:130233-150329 GCA_013400585.1 Chloropsis cyanopogon | reverse complement strand
TCCGGGCTGGGCTGGGCTGGGCTGGGCTGGGGCTCCCCCCCGCGCCATCCCCGCGCCCTGTGTCGCTTGTCCCCGCAGGGCTACTCCTCGGTGAGCAACATGAACGCGGGGCTGGGCATGAACAGCATGAACACCTACATGACCATGTCGGCCATGAGCAGCACGGCCAACATGACGGCGGCGGCCACCTCCATGAACATGTCCTACGCCAACACAGGCATGAGCCCCTCGCTGACGGGCATGTCCCCGGGCGCGGGGGCCATGCCAGCCATGGGCTCGGCTGGCGTGCCAGGCATGGGTGCTCACCTGAGCCCCAGCATGAGCCCCATGGGCGGCCAGGCAGGCTCCATGAACAGCCTGGCTCCCTACTCCAACATGAACTCCATGAGCCCCATCTACGGCCAGTCCAACCTGAACCGCTCGCGCGACCCCAAGACCTACCGGCGCAGCTACACGCACGCCAAGCCTCCCTACTCCTACATCTCCCTCATCACCATGGCCATCCAGCAGTCCCCCAACAAGATGCTGACCCTCAGCGAGATCTACCAGTGGATCATGGACCTGTTCCCCTTCTACCGCCAGAACCAGCAGCGCTGGCAGAACAGCATCCGCCACTCGCTGTCCTTCAACGACTGCTTCCTCAAGGTGCCACGCTCCCCCGACAAGCCGGGCAAGGGCTCCTTCTGGACACTGCACCCGGACTCGGGTAACATGTTCGAGAACGGCTGCTACCTGCGCCGCCAGAAGCGCTTCAAGTGTGAGAAGCAGCTGGCGGCCAAGGACGGCGGCGGCACCAGCAGCGGCGGCGGTGGCAAGAAAGGCCCAGGCCAAGCCGCCAGCCAACCCCTGGGCGAGGGCAGCTCCTCGGGGGGCTCCGATGGCTCCGCTGGTGCTGAGTCCCCGGCCAGCTCCTCGCCGTGCCAGGACCACAAGCGCACCCTGGCTGACCTCAAAGGTCTGAGCCCCGGCGAGCCTTCGGCCTCGCCGGGCCAGCACCTGCTGGCCCCACCGCACGCCGGGCTGGCCCACGAAGGCCACCTCAAGCCTGAGCACCACTACGCCTTCAACCACCCCTTCTCCATCAACAACCTGATGTCCTCCTCGGAGCAGCAGCACCACCACCCGCACCACCAGCACCACCACCCGCACAAAATGGACCTGAAGGCCTACGAGCAGGTGATGCACTACTCGGGCTACGCCTCGCCCGTGCCCGCGGGCCTGGCCATGGCGCCCGTAACGAACAAAAGCGCCCTGGAGGCCTCGCCTTTGGCCGGAGAGACTTCCTACTACCAAGGCATGTATTCCCGGCCCATCATGAACTCCTCCTAAGTGGGAAAATGCTCCTGGAAAACGGGGGAAACTCTCCCCCCCTCCCCCCATAGCCCTCGCAGTGGACTCTGAGCACGGTACATATCCATATATATATATATATTTTATTTTTCTTTTTCCTGTCGGCTCCAGATTTTTGCATCCATTCGGGAATCTGCAGCCGTGTAGCCCCTTCCCAAATCCACCCGGGGAGGGGGGCTCCATGTGGGGTGGTTTGGTTTGGCAGGGTGGGCATGGTGGGGTGTTCTCTGAGGCTTGTTTTGATTTTTTTTGTTGTCGTCGTCACCACGAGGTCTAAATATATCTATTTTTTTGTGTGTGAGTGAGGGGGTGAAAAATAACCCCCACCCGAGGCAAAACCAACCCCTCCTTCCTTGTGAATATTCCTAGTTCGAAAACTGAGAACCAAAAGTCTTGTAACGTTNCCCAAAAAAAAAAAAAAAAAAATTAAAAAAGAAAAAAAAAAAAAAAAAAAAAAAAAAAAAAAAAAAAAAAAAAAAAGAAAAAAAAAGGAGGGGGGAACGGGGGGAAAGAAAAAAAAAGAGAAAAAATACGAAAAAAAGTTTTAAAAAAGGCAGGATAGATTGTTGTAATTGAAGCAAATGCTTGATGTTCCCGGGAGAGTAAACTACTTGGATCTGATTAATTTATCGTTTCTGTATGCTTTATTTATGCCTTCGAGCTGTGTATTTTGGTAGCGAGCGGCCGCAGCTGCCGCAGAACTCCATTAAAGTCGTATTGGCGGTGCTTTTCCCCCTGCATCTCTGTTCCGCCGCCCGACGGGACCCCCGCCGCTCCCGGCTGGCATCGCCGCTGTCCCTGCTGGTATTCCCGGGATCTCGGCGAGCGAGCCGGCCCCGGCTGCGACCGCTCCAAACCCGGCTGGGATCGCTCCATGCCCGGCTGGGATCCGTCCGATCCCCCGCCGGAATCCCTCCAAGCCCCGCTGGAATCTCCGATGTCTCTGCCGCCATCCTTCCATCCCTTTCGGAACCCCGCCATCCCTTCCAGGATACCCCCATCCCTGCAGGATCCCACTATTCCTTCCAGGATCCCGCTATCCCCGCCGGGACACTTCCATCCCCGCGGTATCCCCGCCAGGATCCCACCCATGCCGCCCCCACGCCGCGGCCAGGGACAATCCGCATCCCCACAGCAAGGTGGGAAGCAGGGACCCCTTTCCCAAAGCCCCGCGATCCTGGAAAAAGCATCCCAGCTGCGTTAACCGGGAGGGATTTAGGTCTCGCAGGGGCAGCGCGTCCCCGCCTTTCCCGGGACAGCATCCCGGTTTTTCCGCGGGCGGTGGAAAAGGCGCAGAGCTTTTTATTTTCAACACTTCCCGGATCCTCTCCTTCCAGTCCCTTTTTCCCCTCTTCCCAACCACTTGTTGTTTTTCCCACGCGGCGCCGGCCACGCCACGATGTTGCCTTCCCAACTAACATCCAAATCCTTCTTAAAATTCCGCATTGTCCGCGGCGACAGAAAAGGGGAGAAAGGGAACAAGCGGGGAGGAGCGGGGCGGGGGGCGCGGGGGGAAAGAGGAGAAGGGGAAAAAAAGAACCTTCCCAAAAAACAAAACGGGGCTGAAATGTGTCGGGATCTCTCCAAGGACACACACGATGGCAAGCGGGGCGTGCAATGGGTGGCATTAGCACATAAAAGGCTCCCGCTGCCAGCGGACACGGGCGCGGGGGTGTCGCCGCTTTGGGGACAAGGACAGCCCCCCCCTGCCCCCTCTCCCGGCCTCGGGCCCGGCCCCGCTCGGGTCCGCTGGCATCTCGCTCCCTTCGCGGAGCTTTTTCCTCTTTTTTCTTCCTTTCCCCCTCTATTTTCTTCCTTGTCCCCCCCTTTTCTTCCTGTCCCCCCTTTATTTCTTCTCCCCATTTTCGTTTTTTCTCCCCCTTTTGTTTTTTCCCCCTTTCCCCCTCTTTTTTTTTTCCTCGTCCCTTGCATTTTTCTCCCGTTTTAATTTTTCCCCTTTCATTTTTTACCTCGGCCCTTTCATTTTCCTCTCCTCCTTTTCATTTTTTCCCTATTTCCTCCTTTATTTCTTCTCCTTTTACTTTCCTCGCTCTTTTTTCCCCCTTCCTTCCTTTTATTTTCCTTCGCTTTAATCCCCCCCCTTATTTTCTCATTTTATGTTTCTCACCTTTTTATTCTCCCTTCACCTTTTCTTCCTCCGTTTAATTTTCTCTCTCCTTTCTTCCCTTTTCTTTCTTCTCCCTCCTTTTTTCTCCCTCCTTTCTCCCCACTTTCATTTTTTCTCTCTCCTTTTTCCTCCCTCTTTTTCTCCCCGCTTCCGTTTTTTCTCCTTCCCTTCAATTCTCCTTACTTTCTTCATTTTTTTCTTTCTTCTGCCTGTTTTCCCTCCCTCTTTCCTCCCCCCTTTCATTTCTTCTGCCTCCTTTTTTTTCTCCCTCCATTTTTCTCCCTCTTTTCCTCCCTTCTGTTCTTTCTTCTCACTCCTTTTTCCTCCCTCTTTCTTCCCCAATTTCATCTCTTATCATTCTTTTTCCTCCTTTTTTCCTCCCCTCCTTTTCTTTCTTCTCGCTCCTTTTCCCTCCCTCTTTCCTCCCCACTTTCATTTCTTCTCCCTGTTTCCCCTCCCTCATCCCTCCCCACTTTTTTCCTCATTTTCCCTTCTCCTTCCTCCGTCCTCCGCTTCACGATTTGAGTCAGAAACTAACCTCCCCCCCCCAAAAAAAGGGGAATAACCCAAAAATCCTCCGGCTGGGCGTTATTTCTTCCCTTTCCCTCCTCCCCTTGGCATTTTCCCCTCTCTCCACACAATCCCAGCCTCGCAGCGAGCGCATTCTGCTCCTGCCTGGTTAAGCAACCGTGAGCTGTGAATAANAAATAAAAGAGAGAAGAGAAAAAAAAAAAAAAAGAAAAAAAAAAAAAAAAAAAAAAAAAAAAAAAAAAAAAAAAAAAAAAAAAGAAGGCGAGGATGGGGTGGGGGGGGGGGGTGGGGTGGGGGTGGCTGCAGCTCCAAATTCCAGGAGGGTAAACTTTCCCCACCACGTCAGAGTTCAGCAAATTTACACAGATCTTATATTGCGGCCCCTTTCCTGGCGTCCTCCCCCCCACCCCCCGCGCCGTTCGAAGCCGCGGCGCTGGAAGTGAATTTTATAAAGCTGATCGATATCTTGGTAAAATATTCATTTTTAAACGGGCGCCCGGCGAAATCTTTGCTTTGTGCTAAAGTCAACAGTGGCACAGTCGGAGATCCAATAAATGCCGGGATGCTCTCAGCTCCCGCACAGCCGGGTCGGCGGCCGGGGCGCAGGTAGGCGACACCCGCCGCTCCTTCTGCTTTTCCTGCCCTTCCCTTCCCGCTTCCCGCTTCATTCCCAGCCCTTCTTCCTCAGCCTTCTCCCCCTCGGCTCGCCCCAGAGCCGCCGGGGCCGAGGGAAGCGCCGCGGAGGCCGCGGGGGGATGGATTCAGGGATACGCCGAACCCGCTCGTTCTTTGGGATCCCATCTCCCGGTCTTGGAGCGCAGGAGGAGTTTTGGGGCGTGGGAGCCACCTCGAGGCTCCGATTCTGCCCGGTTTAGTCCCAAACCGTGGGACAGGGACGGGACGTGCGGGCCCTGCTCCCTCCCTCTTCCCGCTCCTTCCCAAATTCCCGAGCTTCCCTGAAATTTGTGAGTTCCATTTTAATTTTAACGGATTTTCTCCCTTTCCCCCTATTTTTCCTCCCAAGCTTTCGTTCCGGGAGAGGGTTTCCCCCAGGAAGCGCCGCTGCCGGTGACATTCCCGCGGCTTCCGCTTTCCTGCACCCGCGTGGGCCAAAAAACCACGGGATCCAGAGATCCCTGCGGGCGCGTTTGCTGGGAAAACCGGGAATTGCGGTGGCCCTTCCCGAGTTTCGGGGACACGAGGCGGGGGTCACAGCTCGGAGGGGGTGGCCGTGTACCCACGTCCCTCTCCGTGTCCCTGTTCCCGTCCGTGTCCCCTCACCGGGACAGGTGACAACATCGCTAATGAGCTCTCGCTAATTAACGCTGACAGCTCCAATTAGCGCTCCGTGCCCACCTGTCCCCCCCGCGGCGGGCAGCCCATCCCGCCGCATTCCCGCTCCTGCCCTGCCACTCCCGGCTGCTTTTTCCTCTTTTCCCGAGCATTGCCAGCTCTCCGCAATCGCCGGGATCTCCGTGTCCCCGCTCCGTTTTCCCGTCAATTCCCGTCAAATCCCGGGTTCGGGTGTTGTTTTTGGGATGCGGTTGGGGAATACCGAGAGGGACCGGGCAGGGCCTGAGCTCCCAAATCAGCCCCGCTCTAGCCGCTTCCCTTCCCTCCGTTATCCATAGTTTTCTTTTATTTTTCCATGACTTCTCCCTCCAGGAAAAGCGACTTTTTTTTTTCTTCTTATTTTTTTTTTTTTTCTTTTTTTTTTGCCTTTTAATAATCCTGGCCCTTAATGACATTCAGGGATGGGTCCAAGGACATCAAAGCACAAAGAGGACGAGGAAGCCCCGGTGGGATCCCAAATTCCCCCCCAACTCTTCCCCCTAGGATAACGCTGGAAGAGCCGGCCCTGCCTTCCCTGCCCGCAGCATCCAGCGCATTTCTGGATGATCCCAAGGAAAACAAACAAACAAACAAACAAACAGAAAACCTCAAAAACAAAAACCCGGGACAATTCGAGGCTGAGGATGGGACTAATTATTAGTGGGGCTAAAAAGAGCTGGAACACCCAAGTAGGGCTTATCCCGTCTCCCGGGAAACTGATGGAGCCTTCTTTTCCGAGCTGTAATTCCGCTCAGGCTCAAGGCAATTCCCACTATTTCTCCCAGAAATTGTCCTAATCCTAGATTTTTTTGGGGGAAAATCCGCTTCGGTTAACCCAAAACCCCACAAAAACCAGGCAGGGAAGAGGCTGGAAAAGGGAAGGAGGGATGAAAAAAAGGTTGGAAGTTTCTTCTCAGTGCCCGGGAATAGGAGAGCAAATGTTAAAGGGTGATGGGGAATCCGCCGGCTCCGGATTTCTGGGAATGTTAAACCCGGGATTGCGGAGCCGCTGGATGCGGGAAGAGCAAAAGGACCTGGCGGGATTTTATTTTTATTTTTCTTTTTTTGCGATGTTGTTTCCATATCGACCCCGCTGGAGCCGAGGAAAGGTGGATTTGAAAGCGGTTTGGTTTCTTGGAATACAAGAAAATAAATTAATTAAAATAAATAAAAGGGAATGTCCTGGTTTTGCATCACGGAAGTGATGCTTAAAGAGAGGCTGTTGGGAGTTTCAAAAAAGGCAATAAAAGGGAATAATATAAAACAAAAAAACCAAACAAAAAACCCCAAAAACAAAACCAAAAAACCCCCAACAANAAAAAAAAAAAAAAAAAAAAAGAGAAAAGGAAAAGAAAAAAGAAAAAAGAAAATAGACAGGGAAAAGGAGACATAAGGAAAAGGAAAGCAAGGGGGAAAATATTTAAAAAAAAAGAGAAAAGGAAAAGAAAAATTCAAAAAGAAAAAAAAGAAGAAAATTCAAAGGAAGCAAAAAATATACACAGGAAAAAATGGGAATAAAGGGGGAAAAGTGGAAAAAATATCCCCGCAATTGGTTATTTTTCTCCGAAATATTCTGAAAGGAGCACTCCCATCCCGGGGTGTCCAGAGCCTGTGTAACTCTGGGAAAATCCCAGGATCGGCTCCAGACGGCGGGTACAGGGGTCTTCTGCTCCCTGCAACGATGGATCCCAGAGCGGGACAGAACCGGGAAGAGGGAACGGGAGAACGGGAAAAGCTGCCCCGAGCCCATAACCGAGATTTCTTTGGGAGAAGATGGATGGAAGGATGCGGGGAGAGATGCAGGGATGGAGGGATGGAAGATCCCTCCAGGCTGTTCTATTTGCAGGGACAGCTGGAAGTGGAATTCCAGGGAAAAATAAAGGAAAAAACTAGGGGGGAAAAAAGGAAAGAAAAAAGGAGAAGTATTTAAAACCCGGCAATGAAGTGGAGGCGGCTGCAGGGGGAGAGGACTGCTCCAGCTGGATTTTCCCTCCTCTCCTCTCCTCTCCTCTCCTCTCCTCTCCTCTCCTCTCCTCATTTTCCCATTCCTTTTTCATTACTCTTCCTTTCTTTCCCCCTTTTCCTTTCTTTCCCTTTCAATTATTTCCACCTTCCCTTTCTTCTTTCCCATTTCCTTCCCTTAGTTTTCCCTTTCCCCTCTTTTTTCCATTCCCCTTTTTCTTTTCTTCTTTCCCTTTTCCCCCTTTCCCTCCTTTTCCCCTGTTTTCCCCTTTCATTCCTTTCCCACTTTCTCTCCTTTTCCCACCCCATTCCAGCAGCTCCCCCTCCTCACATCCCACCTCATTCCCGCTCCACCCTCTCCGCTTCCCCTGTCCTCATGAGCCCTTTTCCAAGGAAAATGTGGGAAAGGCAGAGATCATCTGGGATGAGGCTGTGCTTTGGTTCCCACCAAACTGGAATTCCTGACACTCCGCTGATTCCTGCATCTGGATTGCAGGGAAGGCTGGACAAGGAGCTTTCCCTTGGGAAGGAGCACTTTTCCACAGGGTTTTCCTCTCACCAGCATTACAAGGAATGCTCTTTTCTCTGTTGGAAAACAGCTGGAATGGAAAGGTGGGGATTTGATTCCTGCCCCGCTTCCCAAGGCAGTGATACTTGGATTTGGGAGACCTTGGAATGCTTTGCTCTGTGCTCCCCGCTCCCACTCTCCCTGTCCTCTCCTTTATTTATTCAGCTAATGGATGTGGAGTCGGTGGCAGCGGGAGTTGGGATAAATCAGGATTCATCCATGTCCTCATCCTTATTAAAGGCCAAGATTCCCATCTCCAATTGCCTCTTTGTGTCTGTCCTCGGCAGTGATACCTGGGTCACGCTCCAGTAATTCCCGACAGGAATGGGGACATGGCCTGGATATGGATCCTGCCGGCCCTCATGGAAACAGCGGTAAAATCACAACAGCACCTCGGGAATGCTGAGTTTCCCAGAAATTTGAGGGATGCATGGGGGAGTTTCCCGAGGTTGAGCACAGGAAATACTTTGGAGAGGAGGAAAAATTCCGGCAGGAAAAAATCTCATAGAAGTGAGTGGGGATTAAACCCCTTTCAAAGCTTTCCTGAAACGCCCCACCTTGGAGCACCAGGATCCACAGTGGGAGGAAAACAGGGAAGGGATGGAAATTTGGATGCACGAACCCATTTTGGAATCACTCCTGGGAATGGGGGGGAACAAATCCAGCAGTCCTGGGTGGAAAAAGGGGACAGAAGGTGGGAATTGCTTCCAAAGAAGCTTTTCCAGGATTTTCTGTCCCCCTGGGTCTGATCGGAGCCATCATTCTGAAACCCATAAAATCCCTGCAGATGTCGAAATGACGGCAGAGCCGGTTTTTGTTTTGAACATCCAGAGGAAATCTCCAGTTTAGGAAGTCACCAGTTCATCCCTGCTTTTCCCTTTGTTTCCTCTCCTTCCACACCATCTTCCCCATAAATTCCCGATGTGGATTTTAGGGGGAGAAGGAAAAAGACCGGAAAGGGCCTTTTCCATAAGGACAGGCAAAAATCCTCTGCCTGACTGGGAGAAATTCCCATGAGGAAAGATCCTCCAAGGAGTAAATATGGCGGGAAGCAGGTGCCAGAGCAGGGCTGCTTTTCCCGGCACAAGGATGTGAGGAGAAGGAAAAGGAGGAGCGGAGGAGGAGGAGGAGAAGGAATTCATCACTTGGGATGACGGGAGCTGCTGAAATGGGATTGGGCTTTCTGCAGGAATAAAAGCCCCAGTATAGGGTGGATCTCCTGAAGTGCCTCTTAACCTTTTCCCTATCCTCTTCCTAACGGGAAAATAAATCCCACTAGGAGTTCTCCTCGCAAGGGGGAAAAAAAGAAAGGAGCGTTATCCAGCTCTCCAAGTAGCTGGGATTCATGGAAAAGGAGGAGGGGTGGGAGAAGGGAGAACTGGACATGACAGGGAGCTTGCTCCAAGCTCTGGATCATCCCATGGATAGGGCAGGAATTTCAGCTGGTTTTAAGGCAGGAATATTCTTCATAAAGCTGAAACTGGAGATATTTGGGATCGGGAATAGCTCCTGCTTGGATGAAGAGAGGGAAAACCACCTGGATGTACAAGAGGCTGATCCCATGGGATCATATGCAGGAATGAGCAAGGGGGCTGAAACAAGGCAAGGTTTGGGAATCAGTGGGGTTTGGGAAGGGTTTGGGACGCACCAGCATTTGGAATGGGACAGGATTTGAGATGTATCATCAGGGTTTAGTGTGTAGCATGTTTGGAATGCAGCAGGGTTTGGAATGGGGCAGGATTTGGGATGTAGCAGGGTTTAGGGTGTCATAAGGTTTGGGCTACAGAATATTTGGGAAGCAGCAGAATTTGGGATAGAGTGAGGTTTGGGATAAGGCGGGATTTGGGATACTACAGATTTGAGATTCAGCACAGTTTGGGATTCAGCAAGATTTGGGATATGGCAGGATTTGGGATACAGAAAGTCCTGAGACTCCAAACACCCCAGAATTTGGGGTCTCCCTGTGGGATGCAGGGCCCAGTCCCAGGCTCTGCTCCCAGATCCAAAGGGGGCCAGGAGCTGTATCCATGCTCCGGCAGGGAGCCCAGGCAGATCCAGCATATTTTTCCCAGTTACTCATTAACCACTGTTCCTTTGACAGGATCAATATTCCAAGCAAACACTTGAGCAGTCCCACTCCTGTTCCCTCTCCTTCCTCGGCAAAATGATTTATTCCCAAAAATGCAGCTGCCTGGAAAAGCGGCTCCGGGGAAAGGGGAGGGGAGTTTATCAGTGGGATATGCAAAGCACATTTATTCTGGCTTTTATCTCTTCCATTCCATGTTGATCCCATCCATACAGATGGATTTGGGGCAGGTAGATAATGAAAAGTCAAGTGGAAAATTTACACAAAGGAGCTCCTGGCTCCTGCATTTCCAGCGGCGTTGGAATTGCTTTATTCCTTCATTCCTTAAAGCAGGATTTCAAAGCTTTCAAACATTTTATGTCTAACACAAATACATTTAATTCCCGCCTGGAATTTTTTCTAGCGTTAATTTCCTCATTAATTACCGAGGATATTTGGATTAAACATGATCCTGCTCCTTCTCCTGCTGATCCATCTCCGTCTCCTTCCCGGTGTGCCCAAAGTCCTATTGGGAGCTTCCCGTGCCGCCAAAACCTCTGGACCCGTTCCCTGTAAGTGGCTTTTCCTTGGGCCAGGCATTTAATGGAGGGTATGGGATGGGGAGCACAGCTTGGAACAAAAAAAAAAATCCAGAAAAAAATGGGAGAGCCATTATTAATAAACATCTCCCGGCCATTTGGAGGCTGCTCCAGCTTAAAGCAATTAATTCAGGATCCGGACATAAACTCTCCAGCTCTTTGACAGCTTGGAGCTGGAATAAAAATGCCAGTTCTCCAGGGAAAAGCCAGGATAGTTGGCTCTTTTCCGGACTGTTTGCTCATAGGCCCAGGGAGCAATCTTCCTGCGGAATGAAATGCAAGGACACAAACAATGTTCCAGGGAGAGAATGGGAGATGGGAATGAACAGTTTGAACTATTTGCTCAGCAGAAGGGCAGCCACAATGCCGGGCCCATGGATTTTCCATGGATCACCCGGCTCCCCAATCCCTTTTGTTATGGAGCCCCAGCCTCCGGCCAGATAAGGGCACAGCTGCAGCCCTTCCCTGATTCCCTGATTCCCTGATTCCCTTATCCCACTGATCCAGGAAAAGCTGCCTCTGCTGGCATTCCCGAGCCAAGATCCGGCCTCTGGCTGGTGAATTTTCCTGGATCCTGAATCCCCTTTTTTGCAGAGCCCCTTCCTCCAGCTAGGTAAGAGCGCAGCCCTTCCCTGATTCCGTGGATCCAGCAAAAGCTGCCTCTGTTGGCATTCCCAAGCCAAGCTCCAGGTTCTGGGATGAGGCTCCATGTGCCCCTGGATGGTTCATCCCACACCCTTCAGTTGGCATCTTTGGGAATGGACAGGAAACCCATTTGGGACAAGGAAAGGTTTTAGGGGCGGGAAAATCCTGTGAGGGCAAGGATGACTCTTGGAGCAAGGGAAAATAAACCCTCTTGGATAAGGGGAAAACACTCTCGGATAAAGGGAAAGGGAAACCCCTTGGATAAGGGGGAAACAATCTTGGAAAAAGGGAAACCTCTTGGGGCAAGGAAACCCTGTTGGGCAAGGAATTCTGTCCTCATTCCAAGCAAGCTGCAGGAATGCCACATTCCAAGGGATATTTCCAGCTGGGGGTGGAGATGCAGAGCTGCCAAATGCAGAATTCCATATTTATTTAGGGCACAACAGGCCTGAAATGTGAAAATCCTAAATACCCATCATCCTTCCTGGGAGATCTATCTGGGAGCAAGATGTGAAATATACTGGGAGTATCCTTGCTGGGTACCACTGCATCCAGGCTTTCATTCCCTGAAAATCCAGGGAAATTTCTCCCTCTTCTAATCCAGGCCACCTCTTGTCTTGCTCTGGGCAGGGAAATGCTGGAATTCTAAATAAATCAGGAGCAAGGTCAGCAGGGATGATCCGTCCTTTGCCATTCCCACTTTTTCTTCTGTTGGTTCTGTTGGGAGCTGGGAATAGCCCTGGGCTGTTGGAAGGAATCCTGAAAGGATTGTAGGAGTGAGAAGGGAAAAGGTTGTGGATTCGGCAATCCCAGAGCTCCGCTGCTGTCTCAAAAATCCATGGAATCGCTGGATTTTTTTTTGTGTTTTTTCCCCCTTTGCCCACTTTTTCCTACAGGTCAGACTGGAAGACAGGAGGCTCCTGTTGTTCCTGGGCTGCCCGCAGCTCATCCCACGTATCTCTGAAATCCCAGAGCACCTGCATATTCCCTGCTCTGATACAGCATTCCTGGGATGGCCCATCCCAAAATCCCTCAGGAAGAGGGCTGGGCTCCTTGATTCTATGAATTCCCACGGAATATCCCAAGTTGGAAGAGATGAGGCTCATCAAGCCTATCCCAATTCCCATTTTAAAGGTGGATCCAACTGGATTTCCATTCCTGGGATTGTTCATCCCAAAATCCCTTAGGAAAGGGGTTTTATGGCTTTACCATGGTTGGGCTCCTTAATTCCATGATTTCCCAAGAAATATCCCAAGTTGGAAGGGATACCAAGCGCATCCCTGTTCCCATTTTGAAGGCACATCCAGCTGGAATTCCTCTTCTGGGCTCCAGCTCCAACCTCATTCCGAAAGCAGGATGGGTTAATTAATGAGACATTAAAGAGGCGGAATGACACTTCCAGGAGCTCATTCCTGAGCCACTCTGCCGGAGACAAAGAGAAGGTGCCGGTGGTGCCAGGTAATTTGCGCAGCGTTCCCGGGGAATAAATTTAGGGAAGCAAATATCGTTATGCGGGATTTAAATTAAAGTTGACACTAATGTAAATACGGCCAACCAACTGTGTGTTTAAAAACTGGGATGAGGCTCTTGCTTTTTAATCAGCTCCTCTTAACTCCGCTGGCATTTCAAATCCAGCGGTTAAATTTGATACAAAGCCAGGAGAAGGAGCTGCTGGAGGGAGCAGCTCCTTCCTGCAGGATGCATGGGCTCAAGGGGCGGGATAACGCAGGAAGAGGCGGCCAGGAAGCACCTGGAGATGATCCAACATTCCCATGTCCTATGGAGATTCCCAGCCTTCTGATCCTGCTGCTATAGATTCAACAGCACTCAGATCCTCTGGAACCCATTGGCATTTGGCTCTTCCCACCTGTGTCCAGCTCATCCCAACATCCAAACCCCAGAGCCAGAGCCAATATTCCTGGTCCTGGGGGGTTCTGCCCAGCTTCCCACCATGCTGCTTCCAGCCTGAATCATGGAATGATTCAGGTTGGAAGTGACCCTAAAGCTCCTCTCGTTCCAATCCCCATCAAACTTAAATCATGGAACTGGGGGAAAAAAATCAGGGAATAAAAGCAGCAAAGCAGAGAGGAAGGAACATTCCTGCCTCAGCTACTTCAAAGCCAGGTGATCCTGAGCTCTGGAATAACAATGGGAGCTCTGTAACCTGGCAGGATCCGGAGTCATTCCTGTTCCAGGAACAATGGATTTGGCACTGGAAATCTGCTGCCTTCCTTTCCAAGGGAATAAAGTGCCCCTGGCAGCGGTGCCAGCACCGGTTCTCTGCCATGAGATAAGGCTTTGGAATGAAGGATCGTTTCAGCACCACTCCAGCACTGTCCCGAAGTTTTCCAGGTCCAGCTGGATGGACTCACGGCCCTTCATCCACCCCTTGCACTTCCAATGTCCATGGTTGTTTTGGGAGTCAAATCCCACCTGAGGGGGGATAAAACCCAGCCCAAATCCATGTTTTGTCTGTGCCGATAATGTTCAGCTCCAACCCCAAAATAATTTTGGGAATGGTGGGAATAATAATAAAAATAACAAAAAATATCAGTGGAACATCAACACTAATATTAATAAAAACCTTTACGAATATAATAAATCTTTTCCTTGGAATTTTTGGACAGCCTCTATGGAATTCCTGGTATCCCAAGTTTTTTGGACAATCCCTGAATCCAGCCTGAGGTGCAGGGGTTGCGGAGGCAATTCCTGTGGGGGTCACATGTCCCCAGGAAACATCACAAACGCAAGAGATGATGAGATTGGTGTTATCCCAGGAAGGTCCTGCCCAGAAGAGATGATTCCCACAAGGCATCTCTTCCTCCTGGCCTCATACCAAGATTCCAGAATTCCACCTCCCACGCTGGCAGAGGATTTCATATTCTTAATCCCAAATTATGGTTTGGGATGTCAAACAGTCATACATCCCATTAATTACCCCCCTGGATATCCCAGGGATTTTAGGAGTATCCAATTTGGGGGAAAAGGCTGGAAAAACTCCCTGAAAAGTGCAGATAAAAGCCTGGGGTCATGTGATCCCATTTTTCTGGGAAGGAAGGGGTGTCCCAGGAGTGGGTTTTTCCCAGGAGCCATCCCCCAGCACCAGGGCTGTGTCCACAAACCCCCCGCTTCCCAAGCAGTTAAGGAGCTTCCAGACACTCATTGTCTTGGAAAATCTGATGGAAAACAGAGGGCTCCAAGGGCTGGCAGGGGAGGGGCCTCCCTGGCCACCTGCAAATGGGGATGGATGGGGCTCTTGGATAGGTGAGACCTTTGGAGTGGGATAATGGATGGAGGAGAGCAGACGAGTGGCCCTGACATCCCATTCTTTAGTGGCTCATCTCCGCTGGGAGATGCTGGGAAGGGATTTGATGGAGGAGCAGGGAAGGGAGTTGATGGAGAGCAGGGAGGGGATTTGATGGAGAGCAGAGAAGCTGATAGAGAGGTGGAGAAGTTGATGAGATCTATCCTGATTTTCTCCCTAGGCACAGCTGCTACCTGATGGGAAAACAGGGAAGAGGTTGCCTGGGGATGTCGTTGGCTGAGCCAATTTTAGTCCCACCGTTTTCCCAGTTTTTAGGGAGAATTTATCCTACAGGCTGAATGGATCCTATGGTCAGAGGTACAGCATACGGGGAGGGTGAAAATCCCCTTATTTAGAGGCTGGAGCAAATTCCAAATTGCCCAATTGGGCACTCCATGGACCCCACGGAAAATGTTTGGAAGGGGAAACCCACACAGAGACACCACTGCTCTCCCAAATTCCTTCTTTCCTTGGGAAAACTGGGAGCCCCTGGCATGGCAACCCCCACTGGGTAGGGTGGGTTTGGACCCCTTGAGACAGCCAGGAATGTTTTCCATGTCCTGGAGCACCTTTGGAATCCCTAGATCACCCCTGTGTGAGCCAGAGATAAGGAAGAGGGTAGAAGTTGGCTGGAATTGGTCGGATCCACCACCCCAAATCCCAGCTGCTGTTCCCAGTGACCCGGGAATGGCTCCAGCCAGGTATGCTGGCAATGTTTAACAACCCATCCGTCTTTCCCTGCTCCTGCTCCGAAATACCTTTGTTTGAGCTCCAGTCTCACTGTTGTCCCACTTATCTCCAGGATTAATCTCCCAGGAATCCAGGTATTAATGTTAAACCTGGTTTTACCATTCCCAGTCCGCTGGATCCACGCTGGTGGGACTCATCCCATCATCCCAACCCCAAGATCCCAACTACCTCCCACTCATCTTCCCAAAGTTTTGTTTGGGGGATGATATTCCACCAGATTTTTTTGGATGCTGCATGCCCAGCACCATCTCCCCAGCACAATGTGAGAGCGGGAGCAACATGGAATATTCCCAAGGAGAATGGGAAGGGTGAAGGGGCTGAGGCCAGTGCGGCCAAGACACAGGGAGGGGGCTGGGAGCAGGTGGATGTCGGGAAGGGAGGTCAGGCTCAGAATTGCTGGTGGAGAGCTGTGCACACAGCCCTTATCTCATCTGGCGTTGTTTGCCCAGCAGGAGCAGGGAGCCGGCTGATCCCATGGGAAGGGAGCACAGCTGGAGTCCCCAGCTCCTGGCTTTCCACCACGGAGGGACTCTGAGCTGTTCCCTTGGCTTTTGAACAAAATCTTGGAGTCTCCTGGTGCTTAAACACCCTGGAGGGACCTGCTCTCCATCACTCCAACCGTATCTATGTCTTGGTGACATCCATATCTTCGTCACATCCATGGCTTTGGTCACATCCATAACACAAACACATCCATGCCTTGGTCACATCCATAACCCAACCACATCCATGCCTTGGTCCCATCCAGACCTTGGTTCCTCTGGAATATCCCATCTGGAAGGCATCTGCCATGAATATGATGGTGCAACACATCAGGATGATCCATTACTTCCTTGGTTTCCTGGGAGTGAGCCCAACCTGTCCTTGTGGGATCCGGTGGGATGATGGTGAGGGGACACATGGAGGGTGGGAATGAGTTCTGGATCTGTGGGATGCAGGGACAGCTGTCACTGGAGTTGCCAGGATGAGAGCAGGAAGGAACTTTATTTGGGAAAATTGGGTTCTGTGCCACTCCCCCTCTGCTCCCTCCTGGTTGTATGGAGAACCTTGGGAATGTCCAGCTCCCAACTAGTAATGGAAAATAATCCTGAAGCTGCTGGTGGCTCCTTCCAGCCTCTCCTCCATGGTACAAGGGTGTTTTTCCATCACATTAATAAATGGAGATGCCTGGAATGTGCAGGAAGGGATACGCAGCCACATCCCGGCCATCCCAGCCCTCCAAAACATCCCCTGGAATTCCATATTCCCCCACAGAAGACTCATTATCCCATTAACATCGGAGTGGCTCCAGGTCACCAGGAATGTCAGCAGGAAGGGGCTGATCGATCCCCTGCTGCCGAGGGGTTATCCTGAGGGGGCTTCCTGGGACATTCCCAGAAGGTTGGATGTGATCCAAGGGGTAAATTGAAGATCCTCATCCCCCTTCCCTGGAATAACTGGCCTGGAATAACCCCATATTCCAGCAAATATCTGTCTGATTCCAGCTCCAGGAATGAGCTTTACCAGCCCTCCCAGAAGGAGCTGTTATAGGAGTGACCAGGATTTTCCATGGAAACCCATTTTCCATGCTCACAGCCCTCTCCCCAGAGCATTCCCTTCTGTGGTAATCCATCCAGGGAGTTCCTGACTGTCCCATCAGTGCAGAGCTTGGAAAGAGCCCCTCGGAAAAAGCAGGATTTCCACCCCACAGCTGGAAAAGCGGCCCCTTCCCTTTCCCTGCCTAATTCCGGGCGGAAACCCAGCCTAGGCTGGCAAGGGACAGAGGCTTCCCTGTTTGGATTTGGGATGGGGATTTCTGCGGCTGAAAGTGGCTTTGTGATTTTTCCAGGAACGCTTCCTCCCTGGCTCCGGAGTGGGATGCACACCCCAAATGGGCTGTGGAGGGGAAGGAGGAGGGAAAATATTTAAACAAGGATTTGGGAATGAGCTTGGATTGCTCACTCCGAGAGCAGTTTCTGAGGCCAGTGTTAAAATGCGCTTTTCTCTCGGAGCCTCCAGAGTCTTTTAAGGACTAGCATTGGAGTTTTGCAGCTGGAAAAGGCCATAATTAATCATTTGTGCTCCCAGCGTGTATGTGCTTCCAGCAGGTCCTGTTTATTTATCCCATTTATCCTATTTATCCTATTTATCCTATTTATCCCATTTATCCCATTTATCTTCTCCCCACTGGATCAAAGAGACATTTAGCACCCTGGAGTTTTCCTCTCAGGAAGCTGATCCCATGCTCATTTATCCATGATCCCATTCCTGCTTCCAGCACACTCCAGCTTCAGGGTCCGTGTGTTAAATTCATGGATATCCCCCAGGGCAGAGACACATCCAGCTCTGAGCTAAAGCCTGTGGAAAGCTTTAGGAAAATCTTCCCTCTGGGAATTATAACTGGGAAGCTGCACCCTTCACCTGGAAGGAGGGTGCAGCCAGGTGGGAATTGGGATATTCCCTCAGGAAACAAATGACAACATAAGAGGGAATGGCCTCAGAGGAAGTTCAGTTGGATATCAGGAATTTCTTAAAGGAAAGACTTGGAGTGGGACACTGGTGGAGTCCCCATCCCTGGAAGTGTTCAAGGAACAGCTGGAATTGTCACTCAGTGCTCAGATAAGGTGGGAAATGGACAAAGGTTGGATTTGATAATCTCTGAGGTCTTTTCCAGCTGGAATATTCCCATAATTCCAAAAGGACCGAGCGAAGCAAGGGCTTCACACCTCATTGCACTGGAGGCTGTGGGGAGAAATCCAGAGGCTCTTCCCACTTCCACAGCGCTGCGATTTGGCAGAAAGGAGGGAAAGTCCTGTTTCCCACCTTCCTGGTGGCCAGTTCTGGAAAGCCCCACCCTCCAAAGGGATCTGGCCTCATTTCCCAGGTGGAATTCCCAGGGAGCTGGGGTCTGCCCTGAGGTGGGAAGGAGTGGCAGTGGGCTTCATAATTTGGGTTCTGCTTCCCATATCCTGGCTCCCCAACCCCCCTGTTTCCCTGGCTGCTTTTCCAAGATTTCAAGGAGCCAATAATCCCGAGGGATTGGAGCCAGAGGTGCAGGAGCTGCGGCTCCCATAGCATTCCAGCCATGACATGAGCACGGAGGCATTTCCAAGGCCTGGAGAGCCCTTGGAAGTCTGGCCTGGGGGTGGATCCGTGTTCTCCAAGGGCTGGAATCCTGGCTCTCCAGCTCTGGAGTGGTTTAAGTGGAATTCTTGGTCGGAGTTGCAAAAGAGCGGAGCCTCCCTGCGTGTTCTGGCAGGTGAGGGGATCAAAGCTCTGTGTGGCCTTGGAGCTCCAATGTTTCCCTGGATTTTAGGAATTCTTCCCTGGATTTGCTCCCAGTCCAGGGCCTGATCCTTGAATTACACCCAACCCAGGATGTTCCAGCCTGAGGTTCCTGGGGGCACGCTGTAGCTCCAGGGATTGCTCGGAACTTGTCCAGGCACATCCCAGTTGAGCAGGGAGCCGGTGGTGGAGAATTCCAGGTTTCCTGGCTCCTTCAATGACCTTAGGAGCTTTATCTCCATGAGTCACACAGGCAAATCCTGGACACTGAAGGGAGTTTCCTCTTGGATCTGAAAAATCGGGAGCCAGCCCCACATTCCTTTGTGGTTTTGGGGTGTGCCAGGATCAGGAGGGATCCGGGGCAGAATTGCCTGGATAAAAGTGGACTCAAAACTCTTCCCAGAGGCTGCAGTCCCTGGATAATTTTCCAGGAGTCCCCCCTCAGGCATTCTAGAGGGAGCAGTGCCAATCCATGGATCCACTGAGTTTTCCCATCCAGCCTCCAGACATAGCAACAGGGTGGCCAAAAATTGAGGAATTGTTTAATTCCTCCTTAAATTTGGGACTTGGGATTTCCACCTGCACTGGGAGTTGGGATGGAGATTCTCCAGCTGGGAATATGGGGGGAATCCAGCTGGATTTCCATCCCTGTGTGCTATAAATGAGGGGATCTAGTTGGATTTCTATCCCTGGATACCATAAATGTGGGAACAGAACCTTGGGAAGTCCCTGGCACAGCTCCACCTCCATCCCTGTCCTGGCAGCTCCGTGGAGGAGCTGTCAGGATTTGATGGAGTCAAGAAAAAGTTCAGGAACCTTTGAGTTTGACTGTGCCTCGGAGCTCTGGGAGCACAAATCACATTCCCAACAGTTTTATGGGAATCCTCCTGTCCTTTGAGGGGGTCTTCTGCTCCAAAATGATTTTATGGGAGAATTCCAAGGAAGTGGAGCTGTGTTCAGTTGTCAGGGAGAGTTTTCCCTCCCTGTGCCCTCCTTCTCATGGCCTCTGGAAAAACAGGGCCTTCCTTCAGAGGGGATTCTTCTCCTAGCTGGTGGAAAACTGATTTTATTGGAGAATTCCAGTTTCTAGGAATCCAAAAGCTCGGGGCGGGGGTGTGGGGGGCTATCCCAAAGGATTTTCATCCCAAAAGAAGAATGAGGTTGGAGCAGAGGGTTGGATGCACTGCAGGGAAACTCCTGGCTGGGCACAGGGGTGCACGGAACACCCCAGGAAGTGAATCTCGAGGGAAAGGCCAGCTCCAGGCAGGCTGCTCCTCAATACCTGGCTCCAGGCGCCGCTGGCAAATCTGGGATATCAAAGGCCTGTCAGCCTCGGGAACGGGACAAAGGCCGGCGCATTAATGATTAACTCTGCTAAAAGCTGCCGCTTTTTCATTCCCAAGGCGCCGGGAAGCTCCAGGCCCATGTGACAATCCCGGGCATTTTGTGGCAGATTGGGAAAAGCTCGTGAGCAAACACAGGTGCTCCGGAGTCAGGGACAACCACAAACAGCCACAGCTATTCCAGCCGAAATTAACTCCTGTGTTTGCCTCCCGTTTTTCCTGCCGGGAGATTTTCCCTGCTTTTTTTTTTTTTTT
>WEZZ01024550.1:101260-127611 GCA_013400585.1 Chloropsis cyanopogon | reverse complement strand
AAAAAAAAAAAAGGAAGTGATCCCTTTGGAATCAGGATAAAGATTTATTAGGGAGAAAGCAAATGAAGGGATGGAAATAATTCCTTTATTCCCCAGATCCCAACTGGGTGTGTGATCAGTGACCTGGAATACGCTCAAATCCAGGATAAATTAAAGCTGGATGGAATTCCTGCCCCACACCCCCCTCTCCTGCCTTTTGGGCCACAGAGGGAGCAGCCAATTCCTGGCTTTGTCTGCTTCCTGCTTTTCTGGGAAGCCAACAGGCCTGGAAAGGCTTGGAATTCAGGAACTTGCACTGGTTTAACTGAGGTCACTAGAGGAAAAACGGGAGAGAGAATTCAGGATTTGGAAAGGGCTTGCTGTGCCACGCTCATCCCAAGGTTGATCCTTTACCTTTTTCCAAGGTTTTTCCAGGTGGAAGAGACAAAAATATCCCAAATATCTCCCGGAGCCCACAAAGGGATCCCAAACAGATCCAATACCCCCCATTCCCAATGGATTTTCTCCTTGGAAACTCCCAAATCCCACTGGCTGCACTGCTGGAATGGCTCTGCAGAGCCTGGGAATTCTTATCAGCTCCAGGCTCTCTCCTCCTGAGAGTTTATCCATCCCTGGCTCCCTTTTCCCTTTATCTCCAAATTCCCTTTATCCACCTAGATTTGCCCCTGGATTGTCCATTGTATTCCAAACCCAATGGGATCCAAGGAAAGGTCTTCTTCAGATAAAAACAAGGAATTAGCACCTCAGAATTTATTGTTGGAGGTGGAATTCCTGCTAGGAAGTGATTTTCAAGGAAATTTGCATTTGGAGACTCCAACATTTAGGCAGCACATTTTCTTGGAATTGGGAGTTTGGATTTGCAAAAGTTGTGGTGTTTTAATGGGAGAAAAGTTGGAAAAAACTCCCCAAAAATTTAAAAATCCCGGATTTTATTAGATTCCTGGCAAGGTGGGAAGAAGGAATATTCAGCTGTGTTTTCCTTCTCCCCTCCAGGTTTATCCATGGCAGTGGGAAGTGATTCCTGCAAATCTCCAGGAAGGGCCATGGATCTTCATTCCCAGGCTCATTTCCATGAAATAAATGTCACCATAAAAAACCGGGATCTCGGGAGAAGGCGGAAAACATATGGAACTGTGCCAAGGAGGGCTCATTAATGTCCCACTTCCCAGCTGGAGTCCATAAAGGCTCCATTTCCCAGAATAATCAAGCTCCTAGGGCACCGGCAAGGCTCCATGGGGGAGCCATAAAGCCTTGGAATTGCACATGGACACTGTGGAATCCTGAGAGTGGGGCAGGGCTCTGCTCATCCTGGGAATGCTTCCCAGAAAACCTGGGAGCAGCTGATGTTGGAGACATGGAAGGGGCTCCAGGAGGAAGCATGGATCTTTTCCGAGTTATCCTTGGAATGCTGGGATGGGTGGCATGGAGATGAGCAGCTGGAATTCCGTTGGGTAACAGCTCCTGATCCAGTTTTTAATTCCACCTCTCCTTCCCTGCATTCCCAGTGATTCCAGAGGGTTTTCCTTGGGATCCTCCCATGGTGGACACCAAGGGAGGTGGATCCTGGTTCCAGCCATATCCAGGGGGAAATTCCAGGGGGTTTGTGGGTTTGATGCCATTGTTTCTGTGGGACCAGGATCACTCCTGGCAAAGCAGAGGCTTTGGGATGTATGCAGGGGAATTTTTTCCTAAAAAAAAGGACAGGAGAGGGGAAAAATAAGAAAGTCCAGCCTCTGAGGTGGGATGCACATGGAATATCAACCTCATCCCACCCCCTCACATTTCTACTTCCACCCCCTCATATTCCCACTTCCCGCCCTCATATTTCTGCTTCCAGCCCCTCGTATTCCCCCTTCCAGTCCCTCACATTCCCCCTTCCCAGCCCCTCACATTCCCATTCCCATTTCCCATCCCGTTCACATTCCTACTTCCAGCCCCTCTCCTGTCTGCTCCCAACCTTCCATCCTGGGCCTTTCCATGCCACCTGTTCCTTTTATTCCCATCTTGTTTGCTTTTCCCACCGCTGGCCCCTCTCCCTTCCCACCCCGGCATTTATTGGATTTCTCCCTCTTTTCTTCTTTCTCCCTTTCCTTCACCCTTTTCCAAGCAGGAAAAAAACTCCTGGGAGTTGCTGGGGCTGGATGAACTTTTGACCCTCCTGGGTTTGGATTTTGGAAGGAATTTCAGCTGAGGTTGTGTCCCTGCTCCAACAGCCGGATCCCAGATTTCCTTCTCCCGGGATACTGGGCTCCAAGTCCCATCCCAGTGGGAAGTGAACAAGGAATCTGCTTGGAGATTCCTGGGAATTACGACTTTTTGGGGGTCTGGAGGTGAAGGAAAAGCAAAATGGAGTAGGTGGGGATGTTCTGGAATATTGGGAATGATCCTGATTTTTAGACTTATTTCAAAACATCATTCACAATGTCCCAGTTTTTCCAAATCCCACAATTTTTCATCCAGGAAATACTTTAAAAATTATTTTTAAAATCCCAAATCCACAAAAATTAATTAAAAATTCCACCACAAGTAATTCCAAATTAAACAAAAGATCCCCCATTTTAAGTTTTCACAGGGAAAAAAATTCCAAAATTCCCAATTCCTTCCAGGTACCAGATTTGACTCCAAAAAATGAGTGGGAGACAGGATTTTAAAGGCACCTGGAGTTTCTCTGGGATCTGGGAATTCTCCCTGGATCCTGGCCAGCTCAAGATGGAAATATCCCTGAAAATTACTTCCCACAAATCCCCAGGAATTCTGTTCCTGAGTATTTAGGCCCAGGTGGAAATATCCAAGTAGAGCCCTGGCTTTTTGGGATGGGTTTCGGGAGGCAAAGAGCAGTTCAGGGTCATTCCCAAGGATTTTTGGAGGGAGATTTTGGGAAGAGGAGTTGCCAGTGGGTTGTTTCTCCAGAAGAAAATTTGGGCTCTCTGGGATTCTCTGATCCTCCCCCACCCCAGAAAAGGGGCGCCAAGGGGGAAAAGGTGGAACTATTAATTTTTTTTCCTGGAATAGGAAGAAATCCAGGAATTTTGGGACATAGTGCTGTTTTCCTGGATTTTCCCAGTCCCAGCTCACACCTGCCACCGTTCCCATCTTCCCAAGCATGTTTTTCCCACTGAACAAACAGCTGGATGTAACCCTGGAGTGTTCTTTTTTTTGGATATTCCCACCCCACAGCCATTACCGCTCCACCTAAGCTCTTCAGGGAGGCCTCAGAAAAAGGGGGAATGAAATTCCATCCGTGGAGCCAATCCCGCTCCTCCCGACACCCTCCAGATCCCCATCCCGCTCCATAAAGGACTTTCTATCCACAGCAACGGGGAAGCAGGAATGTTGTCCATGGTTTATGGCAGCTCCCAGGATAGGGAGCAGCTGCCCCCGGCTGGCTTGATTGGAAAAGAGGGAATGAGCCATAAATTAGGGAAAGTGGGAAGGCAAAAAGCAGGACCCTCTGGGACTCTCATGGCTGTAGGGTCAGAATCAAAGGAAGGCTTGATTTGATCCCATAATTTCCACTGGCTCCCACTTTTTTATGGGAGCAAGGACAAGGCTGGCGAATTCCAGTGGCCATAATTCCTGGAGAAATACTGTACTTACACCAGGAAAAAGCTGGATAAGTTCCCGAGGTGCTCTGGGTCCTCCCACTGTTGGAAAGCATGGATTTGGGAGTTTGGGGGATGTCATGTGCCTGTGGTTTTCTGGGAACAGGGAATCAAGGTGTGTTTCCCACTGGTTCCGAGTGGGATGGGAATTCCAAAGCCATGATCCCAGGGATGCCAGGGAGACCCTCCTGGCTCTTTGGGTGTTCCTAATGGGAATGAGTGCCCAAAGGAAAAGCATTGGGAGTGAGGGGCTGGAAAATCCCTACAATCTCAGATTCCCAAAGGTTACATTGGCCCTGCTTCTCCCGAGGAACTCCAAACAAAATTCCAACAGATACACATTAAAGGGAGGGTGGCACTGATGGAGATTTCTGGGATTTGTGGTGCTGGTGGACATTCCCAGTGCTAGGAATGCTGTTTTAGGAATTCTCCTCCTCCCACTTTGATCCAGGTATCCATGGGGACACAGGATGGTATTATTCCAGAATCCCTTATCATCCTGCTCCCAACATTTATGTGATACCTCAGCCTTGGGATGTGGTTTTCCATGGTTTAAGGGCTGGATTCTCCCACATCCAGAGGGAGATCCAACCTCTCCTTCCCCTCGTCTCCCCCAGGCACCAGGAATTCATTCCTTAAGGGAGATGATCTGGGAAATCTTCTTTTATATTGGATAACAAGCCTGGCATTTAGGGAACGGGAAGAACAGCACTGCTGCTGAAATACCAGGGAAACATCAGGAAAAGCCCCATCCCTAAGGAACATCCTAATTGTCCTTGCTCCCAAGCAGTCGATAGCATCCAGCAGGCTGATCCTGAGTTTCTGGGAGCACTTGGAATGCGCTGTTTTCCCCGGGATCAAGGAATTAAGGTTGGGGTTATTTGTATTGATTCCGGAGCCTCCGGCTCTGTCAGTCACGCTCGGATTTGTGGAGCACAAATTCCTCCTTTAAATGTCACCGTGCCTCATTCCCACTTCCATCAATAATTCTGGAGCCAGGATTTGCTTATTAACCCCCAGCATTCCCTTCCCACCTCGCTCCTCCTTCCCACACAAAAAAAAGAGGGAATTTGAGTTCATTTCAGGAGGGAAAACCCTCTGGTAAAATTTCTGGGCCCTCTAGCGGTTCATGGGAATTTGGGATGGAATTTTAGGATGCAGTTTCTTCCTGGCAATGTTTGGATGGAATTTTGGGATGCGGTTTCCTCATGGTAATGTTTGGATGGAATTTTGGGGTGCAGTTTCCTCTCAGCAATGTTTGGATAATGGGGATTTTGATGCAATTTTGGGATGCAGGTTCCTCCTGGTAGTATTTGGATAATGGGAATGCAGAGGAAGATTCCAGCTGAGACAGCTTCATCAGGAGCCTGCTGTGCCTGGGGATTCCCTGGAAAAGCGGGAGCAGTGGGGTCACTATTTCATGCCAGGGCTGTCTCCCAAGATTCAGGATAAGGGCAGTATTTATGGAAGTTCTTTAGGATCCCTGGGCAAACAGCAAACATTCCCCGAGTCCTGGGCCGGCGCTTCCTTAAGCTCTGGCTCTATTTGGCCACGGGCCGTTTGTAAACTTGCTGATGATATCAGGGAGCCATTTTCCAAACAAAGTCCCGCTCCCGCCACCTCGAAATTTGGGAATATTGACACTGCGCCAGGCGCACGCTCCACAAACATTCCCGCCAAGGCTGTGGCCAAATCCAGTGGCGTTGTTTGGAAAACCTTTCCCACTCATCAGCCTCTCTTCACACGCTGGCACAGTTCAATTACCATCACTTCCAGAGCCTTAGGAAAACACCCCGTGTCCATGTAAATAGAGAGATCTGAAAACTCCCCAGAATGTTGGCTTTTCCAGACTGGAGGTGATGTTTTCCTTCGCTCCAATTTGTTCGGGAAACTAATCAGGCTGGGATAAAGCCGTCCGCAAATATGGCAGAGATTGACAGGCACATGTCAGAGTTTACACAGTCTGGCTAAGTGTACAGATCCTGCAGGATTGTGCACCGGGAATGCTGCACCGGGCACCAGGAGCCTCCGGAGTGGCTCACACCGCCTGGAATGCGGAGGCTTCCCAGGGAGGGGGGAAAGCTGAGGGTGAGGATGCGCTGCTGCATCCCATATTTTACTGAGGGGCTGGGATAGGCCTGGACTGGGGTGTTCCAGCCCTGCGATGCTCCTGGACTGGGATGCTCCAACTGTGGGATGTGCTAACCCTGGGATGCTCCTGGTTTTGAATGCTCCAGTGCTGGCATTCTCACCCCAGTCTGGAATGCAGAGGCTTCCCAGGGACTGGGGGGAAAGCTGAGAATGAGGATGCTCTGCTGCTTCCCTGATTTCACTGAGAGATCAGGGACTGGGATGCTCCTGCCTTGGGATTCTCACCACAGCCTGGAGTGTGGTGGCTTCCCAGGAAGGGCGAAGGAAGTGGAGTTATTCCAGTGCAAACAGCAGGGATTGGCTTGGGATGTTGTGCTGCGTACGAGATTCCACTGAAGGATTGGGGACTGGGATGCTCCTGGATTTGGATGCTTTAGCTCTGGGGTGCTCCTGGACTTGATGCTCCAGCCCTGGAGTGCTCACCACAGCCTGGAATGCAGAGGCTTCCCCAGGGCATGGAGCGAAAGAGGAATTATTCCAGTTATTTCAGTC
The DNA here is from genome assembly GCA_013400585.1 of Chloropsis cyanopogon. Lineage (NCBI taxonomy): Eukaryota > Metazoa > Chordata > Aves > Passeriformes > Irenidae > Chloropsis > Chloropsis cyanopogon. Next base: position 121,366 of record WEZZ01024550.1, on the reverse strand, counting down.
TTGCCTAAATCCAGATGGGATGGGGACGCTCTGCTGCATCTCTGGCTCTCCCAAGGGATCAGGGACACAGCACTGGGATGCTCTCACTGGGAAGCTCAATCCCTGCGATGCTCCTGCAGCAGCTCCAGCAACCACCTGAACTTCCCTTCTGCATCTCAGTTAGTCACTTCCTTTTCCAGGAGGGAAATGAAGCTCTTTTCTCCCAGGATTTGCGCTTGTGGGGAGTGGACATGGGGCTGCTCCAGGAACACCTCCAGGACAAGGGCATGGCAGGAAAAACCTCAGGAAAAGCTTTGAGGCAAAGCTCAGGAAAAGGTTTTGCCACAAAACTTGTCCCGCTAGAGCAAGGTCCAAAGGCTGGATTCCCTTTGGCTTTCCATTGCTCAATCCAACTTTTGTTGACTCCCACTCCAGAGTTGGAGCCAGCCCTACTGGCACCTGGATCCCAAAATCCTGACTCCAGGAGGAGCAAATAAATCCCTGACGTTTCACTCCATCATATCCTGAAAGAAAGGATTTAACGGACTTCCCGGCTTTCCCTTAACCAAGGGAAATATCTCAGAGCCTGGATACTTGCCTGGAGGGCATGGAGAAGGAGCCAACTTGGAATATGTGCCAGGGGCAGCTGGAAAAACCCCCGGGCTGGGAGCCCACGGCTCAAATCCTAATTTTTCAGCCTTTCAGGATCTTGGGATTGGAGCTGCTGCTGTGATGCCCATTCCAGCCCCCGGGACATGGGATTTGTGGTTGCTGTGGGAGTTCCTGATGGGAAAGTGAGGATTTCTTGGAGGAGAGGGTGTAAGTGCCACCGTCAGCTCAGGAATGTGGAGCTCCTCTCCTGCACTTTTCCCAGGTGTTTTTTTTTTGGGGATACCATTGCTCCAGGGTGTTGAGCTGGAAGTTTGGGATCCTGGCTGATTCTAAAAGCCATGGATAGGCTTTCCCATCCAGCTTAGCCTTGGATTTCCAATATAAAATCCTCTGTGATAGATGCAGAAAGATAAGGAGATATTGAAGGAAAATTCCGCTGCTCCCACAGGTTGGCTGCTCCAGCCTTTCCTAAGGGGCAAAGCAGTCTCTGGAAGGACTTCTAAGGGATAAATCCAGGAACTGCAGGTCCATATGTGCCAGTTGTTATGGAGACTTATTTGGAATGACATCGGGAATCAGGGTGGCACCTTTGGGGATGGCGGGGATCCAACAGGAATGGGGGAGTCCTGGAAAGGATAGAGGGATCCTGGTAGGAATGATGGGGTCCTGGAAGGGATAGAGGGGTCCTGGAGGGAATGGTGGTGTCCTGCAAGGGATATAGGGGTCCTGGTGGGAATAGTGAGGTCCTGGAAGGGATGGTGTCGGTCTGGCAGGGACACCAGGGTCTCATCAGTGAATGTTCCAGTGGGAATAGAGGGATCCTGGCAGAGAAACTGGGATCCCAGATGTGGTGGCAGAGATCCCAGCCGGAGCTGGAGGCTGCAGCCAAGGGCACCTTGTCCAAGGGAAAAAGCAGCCTCTGGGTAAATCCAGCAGGTCGAGGCTTTCAGGAGCCTTGTTCGGGATCACGGCGGCATCAATCACTGTCGGCTGCTCCCGGCTGGAGCGGCGGGAGCGGCGCTTTGTCCGGGCCCCGCTCCCGCCGGGATTCAATTAGTCATGGTCAGGGGGTGCCATTCTTGTCCCGCCATTCCCGATTGTTCCCAAAGCAAACAGCGCCGGGATGGGCTCTGTGATCCTGCCGTGCCCTCGGACGGGACACAAAGGGAAGCGCTCCCCACCCGCCTTTTGGAGCTTGTTCGCCAACTCCAAGCTGGGATGCAAAAATCCCGGGATTTTTCACCCCCGTGCAGCGCCCGTAATTTTTTATTTTAAACCTAATCATAGATCCCTGGAATGCCGCAAATCCATGTCCGCGTGGAATATAATAATGACGGACAGCCCGGCAATTAGGCGGGAACAACCGCGCTGCCGCCGCCGCGCTGTCATTTACATCCCTGGAAAATTTTCACTCCCGGCTGGAATAGCCTCGGAGCCATCTGGCCACCGGGCAAGCCGCGCCTCCGAGGGCTGGGGAGAGACTTCCTGCCGGGAATCTTTCCCGGGAATGCTGCTGGGCTCGCTAATTGCCTGGCACCTCCCCGTCTGTGCCCCCCGCGCCGTTGTCACCTCGCTGATGGTGGCAGTGCCACCCAGGCTGCTCCGCCCGGGAGGAGCTTCTGAGGGATTGTAACCCCGGTGGAGCAACAGCTCGCTATTCCCAGTGATCCCGCAGGGCTGAAAATACGGAATCAATGGAGCAGTTGGGGTGCAAAGTCTGGGTTTAAGTAAGAGCTAAACCCTGGTCTAAAGTAGTCAGGACTAAAGTCTTTCCTAAGGTTTTGGGCTCTAATCTCTCAGAAATATTTTTACCCTGGTTTTCCAACCTTGAAGCTTGGCTTGATGGAAGTATAAATGGATTTTCAGTCTTGGAAAACACAGCGCTTCCCATACAACAGGAATGCAGAAGGTTTTGGTTGGCCTGAGGTGTTTAATCAAATTCCAAGCTCTTCCTTAGTTGTGGAATGGTCTGGCTTGGGGGATCATCCATCTTCCCCCGCCACCATCCATAAATTCAGGTTGCTCCAAGCCCTGTCCAACCTGGAACAATTCCAGGGATGGGGCAGCCGCAACTTCTCTGGGAAAACCATGCCACCCACTCAAGGAAGGATTTCTTCCCGATACCCCATCTAATTTTCCCTTTTTTCTGTTTGAACCATTGGTCCTTATCCTATCATTCCAATTCCTGATGAAAGATCCCTCTCTGATCCTGAAAATTGTGGTATGAGGGAGGAAAATTCCATAGGGCAGGATGAAGATGGAGAGGAGCTGCCTCCTGCATAGAGAGAGGGAGGAGGCTGCGATAAACCTGGAATCCCAGGATTTTATGAGCTGGAAAAAACCTCTAAGACAGTTGGATCCAGCCCTGACAACCCCAGAATTTCTGAAGGAAAATCATGACCTGACACCGCAACAAAAGGAAAAATGGGAACCATCCCCACCATCCCATTGATATTCCTGCCTTGCCCTTCTCCTCTTCCAAATCCAAAACCAGGGAGCAGCAACGGTGATCCCGAAATGCCAGATGCTCCCTGGGTGTCACTCAGGGATGTCCTTTTCCATAGTGGGATTCTCCAGGCCCCTTGACAGCTTGATTTAGGGCCGCCCTCGCCTGGGGGTTGACATGACAACTGTGGGATGTGTCGTAAATATCCCAGGAGAGGCCTGGAATTGTGGGGTGGGATTGTGCGGGAGGCATTGTCCGGCATGCGGCTGAGCCGGTGGCGGCGGTTTTGTTTGGGAAAGAAAGCGGGAAGGGTGAAAGGGAAGGGGAATAATAATGGGAAAAAAAAGAGGGAGCTCCATTGGGAGTAGATTTGGGCTTTGGTTGTGGGGCTTGTTGGACCACACGGCATCTCCCGGTGATCCTGAATCCCATTGATAGCAATTAGGCTGGAGAGGGACTTTTGACAAGGGCAGGGAGTGGTGGGATAAGCAGGAATGGCTTCCCACTGCCACAGGGATGTTGGGAAGGGATCTTTCCCTGGCAGCCTGGGCAGGCACTGAGTTTTGCCAGAAAAGCTGTGGCTGCCACATCCCTGGAAGTTTTAAATCCAGGCTGGAGGGGGCTTGCAGCAACCTAGGATAGTGGGAGGTGTCCCTGGGAATGAAACTTAGATGAGTTCAATTCCAACCCAAACCATTCCAGAATTTTTTAATCCCCAATTTTCCAAAGAGATGATGTTTGAGTATTAAATTTTACTGAAACAGCAGAATTTCAGGATTCCCTGGACTTCACCATTCTGAGGTAAAACACAACAATCCATGCTTGAAAAACACCTCAGCCCTGACACAATTCCAAGGCCTTTTCCCAGCTGGAATTTATAAAGCAGCACACACAGGTTGAGTTTGGTTTCAAATTGAAATGTGACATTCCTGAAACAAAGGAAAACTTTCCTCTCCTCTCCCTCTTTTATTCCTGCTTTTGTACCCAGCAAGACAAATGACAGGGAAAAGCTCCTTCCCACTTTTCCCTTTTTTTTTTTCTCTTTAGTAATTTGGAAAAAAAAAAGAGCCCAACTTGAAAGGAAGATGAGCCCAAGCAGCAAGGGAACAAAACCTGTCAGCGGCTCTGTGGCCAGGGATTTCCAAATCCTGGAATGTGCCAGAGTTGCGAGGGAACAACCTCTGTCATTCCCAAAGCTTCCCGAGGTGGAGGAGCTGAGGAAAAGGGGCAAAAATGGGGAATGATGGCAGTTAAATATGGAATATTAAAAAAGGAGCTTCAGGGTCATTCCCAGGAAGGCTGGGCTGCCTTGATCCTGGGAGGGGAGTGGATTTCCCATTCCAAGGAGAGCTTGGGTAGGGCTTGGAGCAACCTGGGATAGCAGGAACTGCCCCTGGATGTGGTGGGGAAAATCTGGATGAGCTTTGGAGTCACTTCAGCACTGGGCTGGGTGCTAGATCCAGGAGAAATCCCATTCAGGACCTTTGGCATTATCCAGGGCACATCCATGGCTTGGAATGGGATCAGGAGTCATAAATTCACCCCCAGTCCTTCCATCCCTTCCCGGATCCGGGAGGAGTGTCTGGACGAGTTTTGGTTGGTGTGTGTTGGGTGTTTGTTCTTGTGGACAAGTGGGATAATGGGGAGGTTTCCAGGAAGAGACGGAGCTCCAGGATTCATGGATTTGGCATTTCCATTCTTCCTTCAATATTAGTCCAGACTGGGATGCACTTTGCGGAGGGAGCCACAGGAAGGGGGAATCCCATCCCAAACATCTGGTGGGACCCACCACCAGGTTGAGGGGAGGAATCTCATGCCATGGGAGAAGGGGATGGGATCATAGGGAATGCCCAGGACAATCCTTGTCATTCCCACCTCCATCATAGTCCTTGATGCCATGAATCCATTCACTATGGGAATGCCAGGATGGCTGGGATGGCTCTGGGATTGTGTCATATCTGCTCCCAGGAATGTCAGCTCTGCTTCTGAGAAATTCAGCCCTACTCCTGGGAATCTCATCCCTGCTGTAGCCTTTCCTGCTGCGTTGGAAGCTCTAGGCAGTGGAGCTCCAAGTGCTCCAAGAGCACTTCAGGAATTTCAGGACCCCCAAGGTAAATAAAGGCCCTTTTTTTTTTTTTTCGGGTGGGGGGGCAGGTGTTGGGAAGAATACAGACTCACCAAACCAGTCTGGGGTTTTTTTCCCTTTGAGGTTTGACTCCAGGGATTTAATCCCTGGGTGGGGGGGAAAAAAGGAGGATGAGGCAGGAGAGAAATGGAGGATGATGCAGGATGGGAAAAGGTGACTTTAATTGTCACCTGTAGGTCAGTCTGGAGGGTCTTATCCCCACTTTTCCCTGGATAAACACCTCCTTTCCCTCTCTGCTCCAACCCATAAATCCAAGATTTAGCCACAATTTGGGATTTGGGGCTCTGGCTCCCAAATTGTCCTGGAAAAGCAGTCCCAAAAATCTGACCGCAGCAACACCGGGAAGCTCCAAGCTAAACCCATATCCCCCCAAATTCATCCCGCAGGATCCTTCCTGCTTCACCCCGGCTGCAGCAACAAATCATTGGAATATTCCCAGAATGTCCAAATGTTTGGGATACAGGTGGCAACATCTGCAGCTGCCCCGGGCGGGCGGGGAGAGGCCGCTGTGAATTATTTAACAGCGGTGCCATGACCTCCATTAACAATGGGAGATGCTTCCCGACCTGCGGGAAGCGCCCTGGGAAGCAGCTGGATCCAAATCAATCTACCGGGAGCCGGCCTTGAATTTATTATGGAAGTGGGCTGGGAAGCAGCGAGAGACGCCGGGAATTCCCGGGAATTCGTGGCTAAGCGGGGCTTGGAATCATCTCGGAAATCACTGGTTTTTCCACGGGTTTTTCTCGTTGTGTTTTATTTTTCCACGGGTTTTTCTGGTTGTGTTTCATCCTTTGGTTTTGTTTTTGCTTTTTTGTTTGTGGTGTTTGGATATATATTTTTTTTTTTTTAATTTTTTTTTTTTTTTTTTTTTTAATTTTCACTTCTCCGGCACTCCAAGGCTTTTCCAAGCGAAACTTCCTAATCCCCCGAAGTCGCCACTAGACTTCTTGCCTCCATGGCAACCCCAAAGCATTCATGCAAGTGATTGGCCTCCAATGAATTTTAGATAAGGCGGGCTGGCAGGGAATTGATGGGATTTTAATGCAGAAGGAAGCGCGGGGAGGGAGGGGCGGCGGGTTCATATTTGAATAAAGCAAACACGGCGCACAAAGGGCTGACAGCTGTAAATGACATTGTCAGCACCGAAATTATCAGCCAGTTTACAATCTGTTTGCTCGCCGTGAACAAACACCATGTGTGTGGCATCCCGGCGCTCCAAGGAATGGCAGGAATACTTCCCGCCTCCACGCCGCTGGCGCTGGGGCTCCAAGGGAGCCGCTGCAAAAGGAAAATTGGCTTTCCCTCTCGCTTTCCTTTGTCTTTTTTTTGCCTTTAAATTAATTTATTTTCGGGGGTTTTCCTCTCTTTTTTTTTGCTCTGGTTTTTGCTGGTTTTTTTGACCGTTCCTGGCTCCACCATTCCCGACTCCAAACCTCTCGTTTCCCAGGAAAAGCTGCATCCCAACATCGCTGCGGTTCTTTCCCCCCTTCCTTTCTTTGCTCAGTAGATCCGGCCTTGATCCCCGGGAAGCTCAGCCCCGCTCCCGGGAATCTCAGCTTTGCTCCCGGGAAGCCCGATGCTCCCGAGAATCTCAGCTCTGTTCCCGGGAATCTCAGTCCTGCCCCGGGGAAGTTCGGCCTTTGCTCCCGGGAAGCTCAGGTCTGTTTCCGGGAAGCTCAGCTCCGCTCCCGGGAATCTCAGCCTGGGATCTTCTGGGCCTTGGCTTCGCCCCTTGGCTCTGCCGCGCTCCAAATGTCTGTGAGCAAGCATACCAAAAATCCCGGTTTTCCTTTGGAATCAGGCTGGAAAAGTGGTGCCCCTTCCCCTCTGCATTAGTGAGCTTTCAGGGCCAAAATAAATTCCCATTTTTCTTTAGGATCAGGCTGGAAAAGCAGTGTCCTTCCTCCTCTGGATGTGTGAGTTTAAGGGACCAAATAAATGCTGGTTTTCCTTGGACTAAAGCTGGAAAAATGGTATCTCTTCCTCCCTGGGTATGTGAGCCTAAAGGACTCAAAAAAAATCCTGTTTTTCTTTGGATACAGGCTGGAAAAGCAGTGTCCTTCCCCTCCTCTGGAAGTGGAGACAAAAGCACAAGTGTAACAAGTTATGGGATCTCAGCCCACCTTGATCCCACAATAAGTCCCACAATAATAAATAAATCCCACAATAATTTATGTTCCTTCTTCGATCCATAAATCCATAAGTCATAATTTATGGTCCCTCTGCCTCAGGTGCTGGGTAGCTTCCCTTTTTTGGGGATTTTCAGGAACATTCCCATTATTCCCTGCATCTGTGGACTGTGACAGAAATTCTTGCCCACAAGGTCCTTTATTCCTGGGAGATTCCTGGGAATGAGCCTCCCTACAGCCCAACATTTATCCCAAACCTGGGAATCTGCCTTGCCCAGCTGAATTTATCCCATCGCATCCTGAGCTTTCCATCATAAACCTGGGAATCCACCTTGTCCCGCCAGTTTTATTCCACCCCAAACCTGGGAATCCGCCTTGCCCTGGTGCTTTTATGCCATGCCATGCCATGCCATGCCATGCCATGCCATGCCATGCCATGCCAGGCCATGCCATCCCATCCCATCCCATCCCACTTTCCAGCTGGAAGAGGCCATCAATCAATTCCTCTTCTTTCATGCAAATACAAGGGGAAAAAATGGGAAAAAGCAGGATTTATTTGCTCAGCAGGAAAAATGACTGAGAGGTGAGCACGGCCTGCTCAGAGCAGATAAAGGCACTGGAAAAACACTGGGAGCACCCAGACCTGCCGTTCCGGGCAGCCGAGCATCCAAGGCCAAGGCGTTGGGATGCAAAGTTGATCCAATCACGGCTGAGGCTTGCTCCGTTGTGCCCCTCTTCCCATTTGAATCCAAATCGCTGCTCCCTGCTCCCTGGCCTGGCAGTGGGAAGAGGGGGCTGAGCCCCCAAAGCTGTTTGATTTGGAGCCGGGAATGTTTGCCCAAGAGCGGTAATGCAAATGTGATTCCCACCGCCGGATAAATTTCCATATCAGCTCCGGCTCACATGGAGAGAGTAAACATTCTGTTTATCTCGAGTGTCACTTGATGATTCCCAGAGAATATCAACCTGACCTTGTGCAGACATTGGAAAAGTGGGAATGAAATATGGAGGTGGCCACATACAATTGACTCCGGCAGGAGGCGTCGGAAAAGCCGGCGTAATTCAGGGAGCGGGGTGAGACAGCGGGGTCGCTGCGGGGAAATTGGGATAAAATTGGCCCCGAGGAATGGCTCCACCCTTTGGAGTCAGCTCCCTAAATCACAGCTCTGGATTCCAGGGAGAAGCCAAACTCCAGGTGGGAAGGGCAAATTTAAGTGGGAAAATGAGGTTCAAACACAACACTTGGATTTCTGGGGATGTTTAAAGTTCCTGGATGGAGTTTTTCCCCTTTCCTGAAGTTTATTCCTGCTCTTTACTGGCTGGCACCTGGAAATAATGGAATTGGGGGTTGTGCAGGGAATTTCTACACTGCTGTTTCCATGGAGTTTGGGATTTTGGGGAAGGAATATGGAGCTTTAGCAGGGAAAAATTTCATGGTTAATGGGGGAAGTCAGTGGTTAATGGGGGAAAATTCAGTGGATAAATAATGGGGGGAAAAGTCAGTGGCTATTGGGTGAAAATTCAATGGATATTGGAGAGAAATTCAGTGTTTAAGGGGAGAAATTCAATGGATATTGGGGGAAAACTCAGTTTTTAAAGGGGGAAACATCAATGGATAATGGGGGAAATTTAATGGATAGTGGAGGGAAAATTCAGTAGTTAATGGATGAAACTCCAGTGGATAATGTTGGAAAATTCAGTGGATAATATTGGAAAATTGAATGGATAATGGGGAAAATTCAATGGATAATGGAGGAAAATTGAATGGATAATGGGGAAAATTCAATGGATAATGGANAGGGAAATTCAGTGGTTAGGGGGAGAAATTCAATGGATATTGGGGGAAAACTCAGTTTTTAAAGAGGGAAACGTCAATGGATAATGGGGGAAATTTAATGGATAGTGGAGGGAAAATTCAGTAGTTAATGGATGAAACTCCAGTGGATAATGTTGGAAAATTCAGTGGATAATATTGGAAAATTGAATGGATAATGGGGACAACTTAATGGGGATTAACAAGGGAAAATGGAGTGGATAATGGGGAAAACTTGGTTACTGAGGGAAAATGGAATGGATAAAGGGAATTCTTCCCCTGCCCACAAATCTTTCCAGGCACTTTGAACTAGACCAAGTATTTTTATTCCCTGCTCCATCCAAAGGGAAAAGAAGTGTGGAAAAGAAGTAAGATTTTTCCCTGATGCTGCTTTAAGGAATGATTTTGAGTATTTAACAAGGAAAGGAGCCATAACTTCCCAAAAAAATAAGAAATGATGGGATCTGACATCCCAAAGCACAAGGAAGCCAAACCTATTTTCCCAGGTAACTAAATCCATGGAAAATCAAGATGATCCCTGAAAATCCGAGTTTCCTGCATGACACGGGATCAGCAGGGGGATTCAGGGTGGGTGCCTACCCTGGATACGGGAAAAGCTGGAAGGATCACAGGAGGGACAATTCCCAGCACTGATCCTATGGGTTTGGCACAGACAAAGGCTGGAAAGGGAACAAAAGGCGGAGGGAAAGAAAGGAATTCACAGCACCTGTTTGGGATCAATTCCTGCCTTATCCACATCCCAAAACTGTCAGGGAATGTTTTGCCATCACAATTTCCCAGGATTTAGGATCCTTTATAAATCCATAAGCATTGATTATTGAGGGAATGCTGCATATCCTAAAATCCTGATGGGGAAGGTTCAATCCAGAAGCAGGGTGCTAGAGCAGGGATGAGTTTGGGAAGAGAGACCAAAAACAGCCTGTCACAAAAATAAATCCAGGAAAAATAAACCAAAGTGGGAAAAAAAAGGCTCCTGCCCTATCCTTGATCTGTTCCCACATTTCCCGGGAATATTTGCATTTCTAAAAGGCAGAACAAGGCTTTGGGCTGATCCCAGGAATTCCCTTCTGCTGCTTTGTCTCAGGGCAGCCAAGGAACAGGGGGACTTTTCCTGATGGGAAGGGAGGGATAGATCTTCCCTCACTGAGGGAATAGTTCTGCTGGATGGAAAAATTCCCATCTTATCTATTGGGAAGCCACATTTAAATTAAAAGTTCCAGGGAGGAATAAAAAAGTTCCTGAGAGGAACACCCAGAATTCCCAACTCCTCTGCCTGCCACATTTTCCCGGAATTTTGAATCCCGAAGGAGATTATTCCACTATGGTTTCTCTGGTTTTTTGGAATGCAGGGGGTTCCAGATGACAAAATCACCATCAGTTGGGGTGGACATGATCCCTATGGACCAACAGCATCTAGGATGGTCCAAACCTTCTTTAATCTTCTTGTTCCCAGGTGGTTTTCCCAAAGTTTGAGGGAAATCTTGGCTCTGTAGAGGCCACCCTGGAGCAACCTCCATGTCATTCCACCTGGGAACCGAATTCCCAGTTCTTCCCTTGGCTCTGGAGCTGGCAGAATCCTACCAATCCTACCAATCTCCCAAAGCCGGGCCTGGTTCCAGAATGCCGTGCAGGAATGTCCCATCTCACCATCCCATACCTGGAGAAAGGAGGAATATGGCCACTCGGCTGGCTGCATTGGAAGTGCCAACCTTTTCCCTCATGGAATCCGTGGAGCTCCGGGCACAACCTCAATTCCTGCTCCATAATGAAGGAATTTTCCTCTTTTTCAGGGAATTCTGATTGAGCCGGAATCCAGCGCAGGATGATGGTGCCATCTAAAGGAATCAGAGAACATAGAGAGCAGCGTCCATGGATTCATTCCCTCTGCTTCCCAAGTGAATTTCGGATGGGTGTGGGACCATCTCACACTTAGGGATAACGAGGGCCCTCATTTACGTGGAATTTGCTGACATCCAGAAATATTTCCCACCTGACTCCTTTCTTCCATTGTGGAAAATCCAAAGGAATGTTGGATGTTTGGGATCCCCAGACAAGGAAAATAGGGCCATCATCCAAAGCCAAACGGTGTGATCCCATAGGATTTAGGATGAGGTTTGTAAATGCCATATCCGAAGTAGACAAGCTCCATCTTGCCCCAGGAGCTGCACTGAAGCATTGGGAATAATCACTGGGAACCACAATTGTAAACTCCGGTACTGAATTCCGAAAAATCCTCTTGGCAGCCAACAAACCCAAGCCAGTCCCAGCATTCTGATTCCACCTTTTTTTTGGACTGGCTGCATGCTATGAAAAGAACAGTCAGGATTTATGGAGTTACCACAAAATTCTGGCAAGGTGAGAATTCCCACCAAATTTCAGGTGCAGGAATTCCTTTGTTTGGGCAATGAATGAATTTTTCCCAGCTTTTCCCTTTTCCAACCTCTCTTCCCAGGTTGCTGAACTCCAAAGGGATCAGAACACCTGGGATGAGGACGTCACGTCCATGTCATTAATCACCGGAGTTACCTTTCCACCTGGAACATTCCCTTTGTTGGAGCCTTGCCTGGAAATCCTGGAAAAACAAAGAGACACCACCCTGCAGGGCTGAGTCAACACTGCATTCACCTCCTTAATCCACAGCCCGGGTTTAGCTAAGCCCAGCTCTAAACCTCCACAGAAAGCTCCAAAGCGGGAGTCAGCCTTTCCTGCTGTGGATAATTGGGATTTTACATGAGATGATGACAGAATCCATTGAAAAACTTTGACTGGGAGTCCCAGAGCCACAGCTGTGCATTCCCATCTCTGGTGGCAGCAGGAAGACGCGCCAGGATGCATTGTCCCAATAAAGTTTGGCTGTGCAGCAACAGGAGATGAAAGACCCGGAACCTGCTGTCAACAATCGAAAGCACGCAGGATATGGATCAGGTAAACAGGTCCGACAGGATAATCCCATTTTTAGGTGGTTCCTGGAGGAGAGCAATGTGGAATCAAGAGCCGGAGGGTCTGGGATCATCAGGGATGTGCCCATCCATCTGAAGAACTTGCGCCAGTCTCCTTGGGAATGGGATTCCTTGTTTGTAGGATCTGACACTTCTTAGGTTCCACTGGATCCTCCATGGAATCCTGGAATGGTTTGGATTGGAAGGGAGCTTAAAGCTCATCCCATTCCAAACCCCCTTGCCATGGACACCTTCCACTATGCTAGGTTGCTCCAAATACAATCAACCTGGCCTTGGACACTTCCAGGGATGGACTAGCCGCAGCTTCTCTGAGAATTCCATTCCAAGATGTCCCTGTACTTTCAGGGAAGAATTCCTTCCATAATTCCAATCCTGGAGCTTTTAGCTCCAATCCAATCCTCCGGCCAGCCAAGTGCTCTGTTCTCCTGAATGCCGGAGCCTCCACCGCCGCATTCCCAGCATTTTTGCCTGGAAGTGTCATTTGGGGATCCTCGGCATAGTCCCACCTACCCGAGCCTATTTGCAAAGTAAATTTACTCGGGATTTCCAATCCCTTGGAAAGTTTTTCCTCCTCTATTGATTTAAAATTACCAGAGTTGACATTAGGAACAGCTCAAACAATTAAAGCGAGAAGATAAATAACTGCATCCAGGTTCATTTTCCAAAATGCAAATACACGGCACTCCCTACTCCATGATTCTGCATGAAGTGCCGTGGAATTGGCCAATGCGTTTCCAATGGATAAAATGGGATTTTAGCCAAAAAATCCAAATTTTCTCTCATAAAATCCTGATTTTCACCCCAAAAACATCCTGATTTTCCCTTCTTGTGTAGGCAGCTCCGTTTTTTGAGGGACATCTTCCTGATGGAATTCCAAGAGTGGGAATTTGATTGGAAAAGGACACAATCCATGCCGTGCTTCCCATCACCAAACGTCCCCCCAGGGAACGTGCTCATTCTCTGGGATGCGATTATAAAAATTGGCTTTGGGATAATCCCATTAGGATTAAAAAAGGAGGGAATAACAGCAGGGTTATGTTGTCAGGTGGTGCCAGAGGCCTTGGGAAGAGTGAGTTTGGGAATATCCAAGGCATATCCTGAAGGAAAAACAGAGAAAATGAGTTGTAAGTTGATGATGATGATGCCAATTACTTTCATGGAGAAACAGGAAAAGAGGATGATGGAAAAATAATAATGAATAATGCCCAGCTTGGAAAAGGCTGGTGTGAAAACTGGGATTCTGGGAAGCAGGACATGGAGTCAGGATTCCCTGGAAGCAGGATAAAGCCAAGGAGAGACGGTCATGTGCTGCAAATCCCAGCGCTAAAAGCCAGGAGCGCTTGGAATTAATTGGGGTGTAAATTACGGATTAATCCCATCCTCCTGAACTGTGGCCTGGGCGCACAAAGGTCCGCAGGTTCTTAGGGATAATCCCATAAAACCTCATCTCGCAGCTCTTTGAAGGTGCCTCCGGCACTCAGTAACCCAAGAGAAGAGCAGTGTCTCCCGGCAGGCTGAATGTTCCAAAGGGAACTCCAGCCTTACTCCATTCCTCCATTGGCTTCCCAAGCTGGATCCAGAACCAGAGGAACTCAGTGGAATCTGATGGACGTCATTATCCAAAATTCACCACCTGTAATCCCAGTCTGCAGGTGGAAACCTTGCCCAGGGACTGAGAAGCAGAGTGGGAAAACTGCAGGGAAATTGTTGTAGTAGTAGTTGTAGTAATAATAATAACTATTACTTTTGCTATTATTATTACTATTATTTTTTTTACAGACAGAAAATATAATTAACAACATTTAATATTATAATGTTAATATGATTGTTAATAAAAACTACTATCATCATAATCTCATTATTATTGATTTAATGATATTAATATTTTATTGATATTCATATTATCAACATTTTTCATTCATTTTTTTCTGCCTGCAACCTGGGCTGAAAAGTCCCAGGGAGACTTACTAATTAATTACTAATTAATTTTATTTATTTATTTCGCCACCTGGAAACTGAAACGTTATTATTAGCATTATTGTCATTATAATCTATTTTGTTTATTATCATTCTTATTATTGATTCTAATACTATTATTATTACTATTACTATTATTTGTATTAATAATCACCATCATTATTATCATTATTATTATTGTTTTAATGCTATGAACACTTTAATGATATCACTATTTCATTGATACTCATTAATGATATTTGTATTATCAACAGTATTAAATCTTTTTTTTTTCCTGCCTGCAACCTGGGCTAAAAAGTCACAGGGAAACTTATTATTTAATTAATTAATCAATTAATTTTATTTTTTGATTTATCCACCTGCAACCTGAAACATCATTGTTATTATAATTATAATATTTTTTGTTATTAATATTCATTCTTATTATTAATAATAATCATCATTCTGTTAACTATTATTGCCATTACAGTCTCTTTTTTTTCTGCCTGCAACCTGAGCTGAAACATTGCAGGGAAACATTTGATAAGATGATAATAATAATAATAATAATGAATTATTTTTATTGTTATTATTACTGCTATTATTTTTATTATTGCTATTATGAAAAGAAAGGGAAAGGGAAAGGGAAAGGGAAAGGGAAAGGGAAAGGGAAAGGTGGTAAGCCCTTTGGAATTGTGCCTTTAGGCAAAGCTTGGTGTCCCTGGGAATGCCCGGGGCCGGGATGCACTTCCGCAGTCCGAGATTTGGAATTGTCATCCTGGGCCGTGGGCACGGACCGTGGAAGTGCCAGGTCTGGCTGTGCCTTTCCCAGTCTCCAACCAGGAGAACCATGGGGGGCATCCCAGTAAAACCTCGGCACAGGTGGGAAGGATGATCCAAAATTCCCCAGACGCAGGCACGATTCACCCCAGAGATTCCACCAGGAATGCTCCCACACCCTCCAGATGAGAGCGGAGCGGGGTCCTCACCTTTCCTTGTCCTTTCAGCTTCCCGGGCCAATCCAGGAATCTCTCCGGCCAAGTGCTCTCCGTGTTTGCTGAGCCATTATCCCCTCCCGGCTCTCAAAGAGTTTCCAGGGAATCCAATCGCAGCATTCCAGAGGTTTTCAGCCTCTGGAAGAGTTTCCAGGGAATCCAATCGCAGCATTCCAGAGGTTTTCAGCCTCTCATCTGGGCAAACATGGCCATCCCAGCCCACTCCAGGATTTCTCCTTTTTGCTGGAGTTCAATATTTGTGGAGCCTCTTGGAAAAACATTGGGAACACCGGGCATGGCTGGGCTTGCACAGCCAAAAGCCTTGGAAAAGGCTGGGGCGTGGGGAAGGGATTCCCTCACACCAGCTGGTGGGATTGGTCATGGAAAAGGCAAATCCAATGGAAACCATTCTTGGAGCTGACTCGGTGATCCTTATGGATACCTTCCAGTTTGAAATGTCCTATGAAATCCTGGAATGGTTTGGGTTGGAAGGACCTTATATCCCCTCTCATTTCAATCCTCTTCCACAGACAGGGACATTTCCATTAATTGAGGTTGCTCCAAGCTGCACCCAACGGTTATCCAGTGGTTCTATAATTCCTGGCACATCCTTGGAAAACGGAACCTTATCCATGATCAGACTTGGCTGGTTCCAAACCAGTTAAATTTCCTGGGGGGTTCCATCAAGGAATAAACGGACGACAAAAGATCCCCTTGGAAATCCCTTGGCCACTTCTAAAACTCTGAGCCCAGTGAGGGGGTGGAGTGGGAGAGAGTTTGAAAGGGAATCCTGGAATTCCAGACAGATTTCATGGAGTGCACATTATCCACCAGCACATTCCCTCTTGGCTCCATCCCCAGTGAATCCCAGGGAAGAGGCACCTCTGGAGACTGAGGGATCTTGTGGCAACATTCCCCATCCCAAATAAAAGCAGACTGTGTTAGAATTCCTGCCTTATTCCCGGATAATTTTGAACCAGGGCTATTCCAGCCCGATTGGAAGCCTGAACCTTTGTAATCATTCCCTCCTGGAATTCCAGAGCTTGGAAAGGGGAGCCTTTTGTTCCTGCAGACAATTCCAGAGGATCCAGCTGGATTCTGGAGACAGCCTGTCAGAAACCAGGCTGCACGTTCCCATCAAATCTATGGATTGAGGAGAGAGCATCAGCCCTGCTTTCCAAAGGGAGTTACAGCCCTGGGGATAATGATCCCGGTGCCATGAGCTCCCTGGAATCGTGTCAATGGAGTCGGATCCAGTGGCAGTGCCTTGGGAAAAGTGCCTTGGAATAATCCAAAGAAAAAAATCCCACACCCAAACTCAGCTATTTCAACCATGAAAAACCTCTTTGGGATTGGGATTGTTTTCCTGAGTCAGGGAATGATGGGAGGTACAACCCAACTATTCAGGAAAACAGCAAATCCTTGGAATTCTAATAATGGCTGCAACAGGTAGGAGGGAATTTTTTCCCTTGGCTTGGTCAGAGCCAAAAACAAACTTCCAAAGGAAAGGATGGACAAAGTCAGCTGAAATTCCGTCTCTAAAATCATGGAATGCTGCTGGATGGATGGGGATCACGGCTACTTCCTTAGAATTCAATATTCCTCTCTCAACAGAAGTGAGAAAAAGAGGGATTGAGGGTCTTTCTTCATGAAAGGTCCTGGTCACTATTCCCAAACTTTTCCCTTTGCTCCCTCTTCCCTGTGCCCAAGGACATTTAGGTATGTACCATAAATTTGGGAACCACTGGAGCAGCAGAGGAATTCCTGGAGAGTGACAGGCTGGGAATTAGGGAATGCTGCTCCTCTTTGTCCCACTTTTCACTTCCCAGTGGGGAAAACTGGAGCAGATTTTAAGGTGTGATTCAGCAAAATATTGGAATTTTCTCCATTCCCACTCAGCAACTTCCAGGATATCCGGGGATTTTATTTTCTCTCCATGGATTTTATTTGTTTAAAGTGACGAGTGTTAAAGTAAATTAACTCTTAATTTATAAATAATTAACTCTTAATGACCGAGTTATAGATAAATTAAGGGGAAACTCCATGGATTTTCCCTGCTGAGTGTTTTCCCGGTTGGAAAACTCTTTGAAAGGGAAGAAATCCCAGCCCTGCGTTAAATAAATCGCATTTCTCTCCCGTTTTAAATTGATTTAATATTCCTTTGATCCAGCGAGGTATTTTCCTCAGCCCTCTTTAAATTCCGACCCTTTTGCAGCCCGTGTCTCGAGTATCCAAAGGTTTGCCGGATGCTCCCTCCAGTGGGCAAAAGATCGCAGAGCAGGAATGCTCCAATTTTCCAGAAGAGCTGGGAATATTTCGGGATTGACATCCAAAGATGCTTTTCTATGTGAAAACCCCACTTTTTTAGGATCTCTCATCCATCCATTCCTATGGAAGTGTGGCTGACCCATCCCTGGAATGTCCAGGTCCAGATTGAATGGGTTTGGCACAATCTGGGTTAGGGGAAGGTGTTGGGATTGGAATAAGATTCCCTTTAAGATCCTTTCCAACCCAATCCATCTTGGAATTCTGTGATCCCCTCCAAGTCTTAACCGGGAATTTAATTTCCTAAAGAATCCACTCCAAGCAATTCTTCCTTGCAGAGCTGATATTCCACTAAAAATCCTGGACTTGCCACCTTGGAATGGCCGCAACTCCCGTTGCTCTTCATAAATTCCAACACCGGCGGCTGCCAAGTGGGAATGTTTGGTTAATGAACAATGGGAAAGGCATTGTTTGGGATTTGGGAAGCGGAGCGGGAAGAATGGCCACGGTCAGCAGCATTCCAGGATTCCGGAGGAACACCGGGAGAGCACCGTGACCCGTCCAAAGGCAGCTTTCCCATTAAAGTGCCAAATGTGGTTGGAATGCTCTCCGGATTTGGGATTTATGGAGCACTCCGGGCTTGGAATTGGCCATGCAGGGAGATCATTGTGCCTGAGGAGGTTGGATCTATCCCAAATCCGTGGATCCTGGAAATGGGGGGCATTTCTTGGACACGCCAAGCCCGAGGTGTGCGTGGGGAATGTCATCCATGTGTTTATATCTCCAGGAATTTATCCCATCTCCCTCTAACCATCAGCATCCCGTGCAGCCGTTATCCCGCTTCCCCTAAAAGAGCCAATTCCCCCCCAGTTTGGAGCGCCTCAGGAAGGGTCTTTTCCCGGGGATGCCGTGTCCATCGGCGCCAGACAGGTTTAATTTGGGATCACGGCCTCTGTCATTCCTGCTGGCATCGCCTTCCCGGGAACAATGGAGCTCCCTCTGCTCCAACGAGCACCTCCAGCAGGAGTGCAATCCAAGCTTTTTCCCGATGCCCTCCCTCCCCGAGAAAACGCCGTTTTCCCATTAAACCTGCAAGCAATTATCTGGGATTAGCAGCAGATCAAAAGGGATTACTTCCAAGATTGTTTTCCAAACCCTCAGGGAAGGCGGGATGCTGATACCGAGCGTGCCGAGATGCGGGGTGGGGGTGGGGTGAGGGGTGGGATGGTCGCGCGCCGGGATCGATCCCACTGGATCCAAGGATTTTCAGCAGGCTCTGTCCCGACTTTTGTCCCCTTCCACGGTAATTTTGGGGCAGATCCACAATTTCCCTCCCTCTGGGAAGGGGCATCGCTCTTGCTCCAAGCATTCCAGTGGGAAAACACTGCCCTGATTGCCTCAGTTTCCCCATTTTATAAGGGGACGGAATTCCCTGGGAAAACCCTTTGGGAACATCACCACTGATTCCTTAAAAAACGAGTGTTGCGCCTGGGGAGTCTCCTTAAGGAGCAGGAAAAGAGAATCCTTGGAGAGGGAAGCAGCCAGAGGTGCTCCCAACATCCACATTTCTCCATCCCCGTGTCCCAAAACGATTCCTGAAACAACAACCCGGGAAGTTGTCAAAAAAACCTGGATGTGAGGAGATCCCGAGAGCGATTCCCGATGATCCCACACCCCGTTCTGCACAGATTCCACTGCCTTCTCCGGCAGGATTTAGTGGGATAGGGATTGTCGTTAAAGCAGGAGCACCGCGATGCCCGCGGAACTCCATGGATTTGAGCTCCAAAGGCTTCGTGAAGGGTGGGAATAATCCGGATGCAGCGGGATAAGGAGGCAATTCCATTCCGATTATTCGGGCAGGCAAGGGAATGGAGCCGGGAAGGGGCTGGAATACCAAGAGGAGCTGGGAAAGGGACTCAGACTGGAGAAAAGGAGACTCCAGAGGGACATTCCCACTTCCCACAACTACCTGCCAGAGGGAGCAGCCAGATGGGATCGGGATCTGCTTCCAGAAAATAAGGGATGGGATGAGAGGGAACGGCCTCAAACTGGGCCAGGATTAGACATCAGGAGGAATTTCCTCACGGAAAGGGAGGCCCGGCATGGGAATGAGCTGGATCCCTGTCCCTGGACTTGTCTAGGGAATTCCTGGATGTGGCACCCAGAGCTCTGGTGGGGATAAGGACTCGATCCTGGAATCTTCTCCTGAATAATTCCGTGATTTCCTTCCCTTGTCCCCCCTAAAATTTCTCTCTACCTCATTCCCTATCCCACCACAACTGACGATCCCTATTTTTCCTGTTCTTTCCCCAAACCAACTCTTCCTTGGCCAAGTATCCAAAGCCGGCGGAATTTTCCTTTGGAAAAAGCAATTTCCATAAATGCCGTCGCCGCTAATGGCTCCTGATAGCATCTAATTCCCACAGCAAATTCCCGCTAATCCGGTTTGTCTGGGCTGAGCTACCTGAGGGAAATAATATTCATCCTTCCATCCCCTTTTCCCGCTTTGCCAGGACTTCTCCAATATATTTTAATCCCACCATTTATCTTTGTCAACGGAGAACAAGGAATCATTTGCGGGAGAACAAACGGAGGAGCGGGAGCTTGGAATTATTAACCAGTGGAAAGCAGGTGTTCCCCAAACCCGCCTTAATTTCCTGGCAAAAACTTCGATCATTCTCCTGCTGCATCCCTGTGCCGGCAACAGGAGTGGAGGGAAATTCCAGGGGTTTGGATTTAATCACGCCAGGGACCAGGTGGGAATAATCCAAAGCTTTTTTTTTT
>WEZZ01024550.1:64092-97592 GCA_013400585.1 Chloropsis cyanopogon | reverse complement strand
CAAGAGCTGTATTAATAATTTATTCCTAATTTTAAAATTAATTCCTATTTTTCCCACATTATTAAAATTTGCATCCAGGTCAGAGCTAAAATTCCCTTTCTAAGACTATTGGGACCAATCCCAGTGGGAATTCCAGAGCTCTCCACCGTTAATAACTATTTATTAATTGTAAATATTTTATTAATTTATTAATTTTTGATAATTTTATGTTTAAAGGTTCGTTTTTAATAATTTTGGCATCTGAGAATTGTTCCTTTCATTTCCATGGAATCTCCTCCTCCCTAAGGAATGGGGAAAGCTGGAATTTCCGCCAAAACTGGGAATTTCCTGGCAACAGTTTAAGCCATTTATAAATCTCCTAGATTTGGGGAAATTGGGATTGATTTTATCCTAGACTTGCAGGAAAGGGAAATCCGATGGGGAAAGAAATGGAGAGAAGGGTTTTTATAGGATTTGCATGAAATAACAGCTGGAAAATCTGAGTTAAGGACTTCCAGAGCTTGTCTTTCCTCCAATTCCCCAATCACCAGCCGGGAATCCCTTGGGATGCGTATTATCCCTCAGGACAACCCTAAAATTCCAATGCCACCTGGTGCTTCCAGGCTATTCCCAGCTAAAACTCAGTCTTTCCAGGAATTCTTAATCCAGAAGAGATTTTCACCTTTCCCCCCCTCTTTCTCCTTTTCCCAGCTTTTTCCTTCTCTGTTTTCCCACCTTTTTCCTCCTCTGTTTTCCCACATTCCCGTGTCTGTTCCATGCCAAGAAAGCAGAGGGCCAAAAATGCCCCTGGATTGGGATTTTCACTACGCCAGCCTCACGTCTGTCTTCAAATCCCTGGGAATGGGAAGGGGGAAGGTTAGGCAGAGGCTGCCCAATCCAAAATGGCTTTGGAAGTCACTCCAAAGCCATTTTCCCAGGAGAATTCTGGGAGAATTGCCAGGAGAATTCCTATTCCCCGCTGTCCTGTTCCACTGTGGGAAACAGTGAGGAACTCTTTTAGAAAGGACAGTCAGGAGCAAAATTGAGCTGAACGAGGCAAACGTTTCATCTGAGAGCCGTTTATTAGTAATGGGAAGGAAAAGACAAAGGAGTTTCCCAGAAGAAAGAGAGCTGGAAAAGACAGAAAAGAAGGAAGAAAAAGTCTTTACTGGGGGGTCAATCCTGACCGTTTTCCAAATCTGGATTCAGTTTTTATCAATGGCGTCGGCAGGGCACTGGCCTGATGACGTTTTTTAAATTTTAAATTGGTGGCAGCGGTGGGACGCTTGTGAACGGAAACACAGGATGTTTTTGAGTGGCTTAGTGTGCGTTTTGGGGAGAGATTTCCTTGGGGTATTAAAGAAATGTCCTGGGTTGGAGTATATTCTGTTACCATCTTGGTGAGCTGTTTGAAAGCAGGCGAAGCAGTATTTTTCCCGTGCCTCCTCCCTCTGCACTATCTTCTGTTAATGGGTCAGCAATACCTCGCCCATGACTCAGAGATAATTCCCCCCTGGGCTATCTGCTGTTAATGGGCCCATCAGGGCCTTATCACACGACTCACCATCCCATTGTGAGATGCTCCACCCAGAGGGAGGAACCAGCTATTCCATCCTGGATATAAGCTGGGATTCTGAACACCACAGCAGTGCTTACCTGCTGGACTCCCAGAGGACAAGAGCGACTGCTGGATCTTCGGACCCTTTCTTGCTACTGGATCACTGCTTCAGCAGAGCTGCTTTGCTTGGACTGCTGCCACCGTGGAGGGTCAGGTTGTATTCTGACTTTGTCAGTATTCTTGTACTACTGCATTCATTTATTTATTTTAATTTTCTTTTTTTCCTGTTAAATTATAATTCTGACTTGTGATCTCCCGCTGGTTTGATTTCAAATGAGCGCAGAAAAAATAATATTGTGACTCTCCCTGAAACCGGGTGTGTCCCCGATGTGGTGGTGTTGCACGGCGGCATTTACGGAAGTGATACAAAGCACTCAGAAAGTGGTTTATCCACGGCAATTAGAGACTTGTTTCAGTGTGGCTCTTTCTGAGAAACTTTTCACCCCCTAACCTGTAACTGATTCTAGGTGTGTCCCCTCACAAAGTGTTTAACCTGGGGCAGTTCGGGGATTTTATGGTGTGGCCCTTTCTGGGATGCATTTTGCCCCCTTATCTGTAGCTCTTCACGTGCAACTGCCTCATAAATTACGGTGTGTGCTCTCTGGAAGCGTTTGGGACACTGGGGAGGATTCTTGCAGTGTAGCCCTTCCTGGGAAGGGCAATGCCCCATCTGTGCAGCTAATTAGCTCTGTGCCCTAATCTGTGTCCTCCTGGGGAGCGCTTTTTGGCGTGCCTGGAGGGTGTAACCCTCCTTGAGAAGCTATTTCGTCCCTTCTGTCACAGTGTGTAACAAAACAACAACAAAAAAAAATTCAGACAATTGTGTGAAATAGCTATGTTGATTTAATATCCTTATGGAGTATCTTATCTGAATGATAACAGTGAACAGAACCAGGAAAATAAACACCAAGAAAAAAAAAAAATGCAAGGAGGGGTTTACTACTGACCCTCCAGGTTATCAGGAAGTGTTAAACAACAGAACAGAGCCTCAAGAAGAAATAAAATATATTAATTTCATTTGCAGGATGGCACGGAGACAAGTCAAAGATCGAGCCAGCCAAAAGAATTCCTGGAACATGTAAACTCACAAGAATGTTGAATATGTATAATCCTCATGAATATGCATTTAACCAATGTAATAAAAAGGTATATAAGAAATTTGTTTTGAGCTAACTAGCGTGCATCTGGCAGATTGCCACTCACCCAGCGCTGCACAGTCCCTTTCATCCCTTATTAAACTTCTAAAAATTTTGAAGAGTCAGCCTTATTTCTCACAAGGACCTGAAGGGAAAGGCCTGGAATGGCAGTGCCTGCGGGACACATGCTCGAGCGAGCCGCGCTACGTGATGCCATCACTCCCGGCGGCAGTGCTCCCTCGGAACCCGGATGAAGAGAGGGAGCCTGCAGCAGCAGCAGTGCCGAGCCCTGCAGTGGAACTGGACAATGTGAGTGCCACCGCTGAGATCTGCCAAGCTCCCGGAGTCCCCAAGGCTCAGAAGCAAAACTCTCAAAAAAAGGAAGCTCCATCTCTGAAACCACCCGGAAAAAGCTCAAAGTCTCCAAAAAGCACAAGGTGCAAGATCCAAAAGCCCCCTGAAAGACAACTCTCCCAAAAGCCTCACACCAAAAAGGCCCCTAAAAGTAAAGAGCAGAGTCGCCAAAGCCAAAAGGAGCGCCCATCTTGTGGTGTGGTTCCTTTTCCTGCCCTCTGGCTCCTCCCTTTTCCTGCCCTCTGGCTCCTCCCTTTTCCTGCCCTCTGGCTCCTCCCAAGGGCCGCCACTGCTCCAGCCCAACTTTCCTCTGCCAGCCGTCGGTAGGGACCTTTCGGTGTCTGACTGGAGAAGCTCTGCTCCTGCTTCCTGCTCCCACCTCAGCTTCCAGGAGATTCCATCCATCCCTGTGGATGAGCAAGCCCCAGCTCTGGAGATGCCAAATGCTCCTCCCGGCCAGGAAGACATTCCCAGGGAATTCCCACTTTTGGAGGGGTCCCCGCACAGAGGGGAATCCTGTTTCTCCCAGGATGGGGCTGCCCCATGCCGGCTGGAATGCTTGGATTTAATATTTTAATTCTGTTATGTCTGGATATTGAGGAAATCCGGATGGACTGGAGGGATGCTGCTCCCATGGGAGCAAAGCCACATTCCAGAGGGTACCACAGCCTCTGGCACCTGTTATTCTCTAAAACAATTCCTGATGCAGAATTCCCACCCTTGGTAAGCTGAGCTTTGCTCCAAGGGCTGGGCTGAAGCTTGGGATTCATTGGTTTAAATCCTCCAGATTTTATTGGTGGGAATAACAATCAAAAATATTCCCGGTTTTCCTCTGGCATTAGGAAATCTGGGAGGCGCCAAGCACCTGTTCCAGACAGCTTGATCCCATTTGTCAGGGAAAAGTGGGAGCGGGGTTTTACTCTGGGAAAATTCACTGCTGACATCCAGAAATATCCAGCTGCATCCCTTTGGATATCCCAGGCATGCACCTGGAAAATCCCCTTTGGATAAAGGAGGGATCAGGGTGGGATTGGCAGGTCTGGGGCTTTTCCAAGCTCATTCCCAGGTGTCCCGGGGGGTTGGAATGGGATGATCCCTTCCTAGAGAAATCCTTCTGGATGAGTCCAGAAGGAAAAGCAGGAAAGCAGGATAATGAATGCTCTCTGGGCATCTGGCTCCCATTTGGAAGCAGCGCTGGGATGTGCGGTGGGGATCTCAGGTCAGGTGGGATGTGCCGGAGTGTCCGTGCATCCATCTATTTTCACACAGCCGAGAATGCTGGAAGTCTTCAACCCCAGAGGGTTGTAAATATCGGCTCCATTTTCCCCTGAAATTCAGCCCTGTCCAAATCCTGCACAAAGGCCTGGCTCATTCCCTGGATTTATGGCCTCCCGGGAAGCGTTGGGTAATTAAGGCTTGGCCACCAACACAGAGCAAACAGTAGGAACAGTAGGACAGCTCCAACTGGGAATGTGGCTGGGATTTATCAAACAAATCTGGGAGAAATCCATCTCTGTTTGGAAAAGTGGGAGATATATGGTATGTTTGGGAGACAGATCCAGCTCGGGAACATTTGGGAGGGTTGGAATTCTGAGTCGGATCCGAGCTGGGTGTAGCCAAGGCAAATATACAACTCCAGACAAGGAGCTTTTCCAACGGTAACAACAACATTCCTGGGCAAGTGAGGTCATCCCGAATTCTCTAGGCTGGGATTAAAAAAGCCAAGGGGAAAAAGTGCTGGAAAAATACAGGAGGGGGAAAAAAATAGGATAAAATATGTTGGAAGTGGCTGACAAAAAAAAAAAAAAACAAAAAAACCCCCCCCCAAAAAAAAAAAAAAAAACAAAAAAAACCCAAAAACAAAAAACAGGAGATGGGAAGGGAGAAGAAGGTGCTGGTCCTTCATTTCCAGGGAATAAAATTGGATGTTTGGGAATGTTCTGGGCTCAATCCCATTTTTTTCCTGACTTAATTAATCCATCCCACTCACCAGTATCTCAATTATTCCCAAAAAATCTTGTTTGAGATGGGAAAGCAAAGGGAGAGAAGGGAGAAAAGCTTTGGTGGGAAAGTCCTTTTGGATGGATCCAGGTGGGATCCACCTTTCCTGCGGGATGAGCAGAGAAGGGATGTTCCAGGGTGATGAGAGCATGGCTGTGCCAGGCAGGAGGGGATTTCTGGGATTGAACAGTGCTGGAAAGGAGAATTTCGATGGATCCCAGGATGGAAGGAAGGAATGATGGGGAGAGCAATCCCAGGCAAGTGCCTGGACATGGCTGAGGTGCACTGGGAACATCCTGGATCTATCCTGAGGGACTTCCTTATCCCGTGGCTCTGCCTGCCAGGAATGTGGAAGAATCATGGAATGCTTGGAATTCCATGATCCTTAAAATTTCTCTGGTTTTCCCCAGTTCGTTAAAATCCTGGGTTTTCTCTTTGATTCCAGTGGTTGTCTGAAACAACCCCAGGTTGGGAAGGCACTGGAGTGCTGTGGGTCTGGAAATCCCTTTCCCAGGGAACAGAACCCCCACAGCTCCCATAAAATTCCTGGCGGCCGCGTTTATAAGGTGTGAAGCCATAAAGCAACTCCTGAATTTTCCACACCTTCCTCCTGCTCCGGAGGCTGATGGAGCACCGAGAATTGTTCCTCCCAGTCCTCACATCTATTGCCTGGTGTTCCAACAGGAGCTGATTCCCAGCATGGGAATCCTAAGGATCATCCTGTGAGGATGGGCAGGGACACCTCCCACTATCCTAGACTGCTCCAAGCCCCATCCAGGGGTGGGAATTCCAGGGATGGGAAAAGGCTTGGATGGCAAAGTTAACCCAAAAAAACTTGGCGCCGTCGTTTCTCTCCCATCAGGAGAGGGAAATGGGGAATAATTTATCCTTTGGGATGAGATTAAACTTTCCAACAGAAGCAGTTAAATCCCTGGATAGTTTAGGCTTCTCACGAGGGAATATTTGCCTTGGGAATGCTCCTGGGACCAGGAAAAAGTGAGACTGGGAAGAGAGACCAATGAAATTAGCTGGAATTCTTGGAAGGAGTGGGAAGAGGGAAGCACTGATGGAGATCCAGGCTCCTGCTAGAATTCTGTGGACAAATTGATCAGGAAAAGAAGCATCAGCAGCATCTGGATGGAAAACATGGCTGCGCCTGACTTGGAGCTCCTGCCCCGGCACTTCCAGATCCCACGGACCTCTGTGGATTACAGCTCCTGGGATTAGGAGTTTGCAATCCCATTTATATCCAGCCAGCCCTGCATCCAAAGGCAAGGCTCCCATGCCTGGCAGTAATTTGGAGATTTTGGGAATCCTCGGAAGTGTGTGGGAGCCACATGGAATCAAATCATTCCCAGACCCTGGAGCTGCCACCTGAGCTGACATCTCCAGGATTTTCCTGGAAATTCCGGGCTTCGGTGGCACCATACCCATCCTGATCTAAATTTAGGGAATTTTGAGCATCCCACCTATATTTTTTCCTTTTTTTTTTTCTCCAGCTACAGTTCAAGCTGGTGGGAATGGCATAGGAGAAAGTTTTGGTGGCCACATTCTCATTTTTCCATGGAGGAATTTGGTGGGAATCCAAAAATTCCAAACCCCAAAATTCCTCTTAAAACAGATGTGGATTTGTTTGTGACCTTTCCATGAATTCTTTGAGGATTTGGTGAAGGAAATAAACAGGAAATTCTTGGAATGGTGAATCTTTTTTCCAAGAAATCTCAGGACAATTTTGCTTCCATATTTTAGGTGATTTTGGGGATTTTTTCCAGGGAATGATGGAATTTTAGGGTTGTGCTACTGCAGCACAGTGGGAATGGTTTCCCAAGCCTGGATCCTGTTTCATTCTCAGCTCCTCAGCTGGAAGAAGGGAAAAGCTTGGAATGACTCCCCTTGTAGTGTTTTCCATACATCCAGGAGCAGATCCATTAGGTCTCTCTGTTTCCATGTGGGAGGAAAGCACCTCATGCTGTGCCAGGGGAGGATCGGGTTGGATTAAGGAGGAATTTTTTCATGGAAAGGGTAGAAAAGTATTGGAATGGGATGGATCCCCATCCCTGGAGATGTCCAAAGAGTATCTGAATCTGGGAATTGGGCACAGTTTGGGCTCTGATCCCAGAGGGCATTTCCCACCTAAACAATTCCCTAATTCTAGGATTGTGCCTCCCTTTCCAAGGAATCCCATGTATGCCTGTGCCCTCTGCCCAGTGAGCTAATTAATTTCTGACTCCAGTGGGACAAAACCAATGGAAAATGCTCCTGCAGCTCATTCCAAGCTCTATTTCTAAAAATTCCCTGTTTTTTTACCTTCTCAATGTCCAACCACAGCCAAAAAACTCAGGGGCCTCTGGCCCTGAGAAGCTGGAGAAGTCCAAACAAGCTCCAGGTTTTCCAGGCAGTTCATTCCTCATTTTCCATGGCTCGGATTGTTTATGTTCCCTCCGCTTCCATGAAAACGACGTCTTCATTAAAGTTGAAAAATGGATTTTGAGATTGATGGGAAGCGCTGATCTCCCTTGGTCACTGGCAGGAATGGGAGTCCCAGGGAACAGCCCCGTGCTCATTGCCGGCTGATGGATGGCCTTGGAATATTGTTTATTTCTCTCCGGGTTTTTCAGCTGGNTTTCCGGGGTGTTATGAAAAAAAAAAAAAAAAAAAAAAAAAAAAGCAGGAAAAAAGCCAAGGAAAAGCCCAGCCAATCTTTGTGATTATAGTGGAATAAAATCCTGGGCATCGTTTCCACCCTGGAGCTGAGGGATAGGGAAAAACATTGGAATGGGTTTGGAGTCCTCATTCCTGGAGTTGTCTAAGGATTTAGGGGGCAAATTCTGGGAATAACCAAATGGTCTCTGCTTGATCATCCAAAGGAGCCCCAAAATGCTGGATCCAGATGTTGGTCCCCGTTCCACTCCCAGCCATAGGATAATCCCAGTACTGGGATTCTGACTGTCCTGGACATCCCCATTCCATCCCCTTGGAGTGCCAGGATTTAAGGATCAGGGTCCCAGAATTTGGGATATATAAGGAAAGAAATTCCCCAGCTCCCAAGTGCCTCCCCTTTGTAGCCACTCTGGATTTGCCATTCCGGATAATCCATTTCAGATTCGCCATTCCGGGTTCGCCATTCTCTGTGCCTCTGGAGCCCTCCCTCCTCTCCTACATGGAAACCAGAGGAAACTGTGGAAAATTGGGAAAATGCAGAACACATCCCAAAATCCCCAGCTCAGAAAGCTGTGGCAGCTTTTTCTTCCCCTCATCCAATGTTCCCAAAATCCTAGGTAATGATTTCCAGTTCAGGTGCCCCTGATGTGCAGTGGGGAATTCTACTGCTGCCATTGGAATTGAGGGAAAATGGGGTGGGAAAAGGAGGAATGCTGCAGCTAGTGCCAAACAATTTCTGGTTTTATTAGACATTTCTCTGAGTCAAAAGTTTCCCTTTTTTGGGGAGGAAAAGGAATTCCTTCCCTTCCTGCTTGGCTACAGTGGGTTTATCCCAAGCTCCTCCAGATTTCCAGGATCCTGGAGTCTTGAAAAATTGGGGAATGGGATTTATTTTGGGCTGGAATGACAACTCCAAACTGGGATTTGATGTGATTTTCCTGCATCCATCAGCTGGAGACAGGAATAGTCATCAGAAAACTAAACATTAAATTCTCTTTCCCCAAGTTTTAGCATCCGGGTGTATTTAATCCAGAGAGTTAAAATCATCAGAGGACAATCCAGATGATCCCATTTCCCTGTTTTCTTGATGTGGATTTGCTTCTGTGGGATTTTTGGGATTTGAGATTCTGCTATGCCAAAGGAAATGGGATGAGGGATGGATGCATCCCAGATTTTATTAGGAAGTGCTTCTCCCCCCCTTGCAGCAAAATCTAGGATTGTGCTGCCCCCCTGGGCCAGGGATCTAAGGGGGGTTATTCCCAGGATTTTTCCTTTGCCTGGCAGCAACGCCTGGAAGCTCCGTCATGGCACATTGGGCTTTGTTTTTCATTCCAGGCGCCTCAGCTGGAAAAATAAGGAGAAGGAGGGGGAATCCAAATCCAAACAACATAGCAGCTGGAATTTTGTCTGGAGCAGGGCAGGGAAAACTGATTTATATCAGCTCCAGGAGCAGCTCCAAGCTCCTGGCATGGGAATGGGAGCTTGGGGTTTTTCCTTTGTTTGGAATTCTCAGATGCCAGACTCCAGAGGGTGGCTGTGCCCAGTTTTTCCCTGATTTACAGCTCCTCCTGGATCTCCTGGAGCTGGAATGGGTCCTGGCAGGGTGTAAATCAATCCCAATCTCCCAAGTCCCAGCATTCACAGGGTTGTGTCCCTGCCGAGCCCTTGGCTTTCCTCCTTCTCCCAGTTTTCACAAAAACCGGTGGGAAGCCGAAATGTTCAGCTGCTCCAGAAATGCTCCTGATGGACAAAGCTCTCCCTAACTCCATAAAGGATGGAAAAAGCTGGATTTGGGATGAGCAGTTGGGAGAGAGGAGGTGGATGCCTTCTGGATTCAGGGATTTGGGGTTTCTCAAGCCACTCCCAAATCCAAGCTCTGCTTCCCTGCTTCCAGGTCAATGGAACTTTTCCTTGCTGAATCCCTACCCTTCCACCAAATGGTGATGCCGAATCCCTCTGGAATGCTGTGTCTGCCTGGAGGCTGTTATTTTACCCCACGAATGATGGAGGAGTTGGGAAAATCTTGGGATCATGGAATGGTTTGGGTTGAAAGGGATCTTAAAACTCATCCCATTCCATGGACAGGGACACCTTCTGCTATCCCAGGTTTCTCCAACCTGGCCTGGAACATTCCAGGGATGGGCCATCCATGTATCCTTTGATCCTTCCTGATTCCCAGGATAGGCTGGATTAAAACACGGATTTTGGGAAGTTTTTGGATTTTTTAAAGGAATTTAAAGATAAAATAATTCCAATGCCTTAAAAAGAAAAAAGGTTTGGGATGCATCAGCTACAAAACTTGGGAGTTGGGAGCAAATCCTGCATGATTTCATTGGATTTTCCTGGAATTTTTATGACCAAAAAGGGAATTGCTTGAAGGACAATGAGAATAAAACATCTGGATGGAAATAAATTGGATTTTTCCTTGAAAATTGCATTTCTAGTGGAAAAAGGGCTGTGCTTGGCCTCGGGCCATGCCAAAATCAAGGGACACCATTCCAGATGGATCTCCTTAAATGAAAACACAGGCAAAATGGGGAACAGAGCCCAGAATTCCCTAAAATCTTCGGAAGCAGATAAAAATTCCCAAGGAACAGCTCAAAAAATGCATCATCCTAAACTTATTTTGATTTATTCCCAAAATTCCTGTTGTTATCCCAGGTTGTTCCTTCCGGCAGCTGGAATTACTCCAGCCCATGCCGAATGTTTTATCCCAAATATGTCAGCTCCTGCTCTGGGATTTCATTGGAATTGAGTGCTGCATTAATCCATTGGCTGGAGTTCATCCTTTTCCTTGTAAATCCATCCTCTCCCGCCTCTGGCACAGAGGCCAATATCCAGGGGGAAATTGAGTCTTTGATCTTTCCTTGATGGAGAAGTTTCCTGGGATTCCAGGCAGATCCCTTTGCCTGGCTGCTGTCCATGAAAATTTGGGAGCACCAATGGATGGATTGAGGAGGAGGTGAAGTTTTGAGGTTTTCCGTACATGGAATTAAATATTAATTAGTTCTCATAAATTGGATATTGGGAAGGAATTCTTCCCTGTGAGGGTAGGGAGGCCCTGGAAAAGCTAGGGATGCCCTGGAAGTGTCTCATTCCAGGCGGGACAGGGCTTGGAAAAACTTGGGATGCTAAAATGTACCCCTGCCCATGGCAGGGCTTGGAATGAAAGGATCTTTAAGATCCCTTCCAAGTTTTCCCTCCGGCATTACACTTCCCAAACTCTGGCTGGCATTTGCTGTCTCTTCAAGGGCTCTTTTCCATGGGGCTGGAAAGACAGACCCTGATCCAATGGTGTGGGATGGAACCAGGGAAGCACAGCTTTGGAATGCCTGTGCCAAGGGATGCCAGAGCTTTTCCCGGGCTTCCAGGAGTGCAGTGATGTATATCCATCCCCAGCACACACATGCCAAGGGATTTGTGTTTTCTGGGAAGCAGGTGTTGTTTAGTGGGAAGGTGGGAGTGCAGAGCCAAAGAACATCTCATTCCCACTTTCCTTCCATCCTTTACTTTTGGGAAATGCAGGATGTGTCCCAGTGCCTGTTTCAAAGGCTCCCATTCCATTGGAAGCTGCACGTGGAGGAACCTGGAATGCTGACAGGGATGGATCAGGTGCTCCTGAGTCATCCAGGGGCTAGGAATTGATCCCCATTTGCTGTGTCCATCCATGAGGTACTGTGGAGCAGGAACACAGGGAATTGTCATGGTGCTCCATGGGGATGTCTGCAGCATCCCTGACTCTTGGGATGCTGGTCCAGGGAAATTGGGATTACCCAGACCAGTGCAAACACTGATCCTACAAATCCAACCCCTTCCCATGCCAGAGTGTTCCTGGGAATGTCACAATCCCAGCTTTGGCCACTTTAGTAAAGTCCTCGGGTGAGTTTTGGTTTAAATTCCTGGATTTTGGGTCAAATCCCTGCGTATTGGGTCACATTTTTACACGTGGGCAGTTTTAACAGCATCAAACCGCTGGGAAGTAGCACTGTAGGGAAAAACTTTGAGACCCCCAGTAAAAAATGGGAAGAGAAGTGAGAAGAGTGAAGGATTTGCTATTTTTAGTGTTGTGTTTGCCTGAATTACGAGCTTGCCTTGTGTTTTCCTTGGATACAGCCGATGCTTTTGTAATTCCTGGGGCTGCCAGGGCTAAACCAACAATTCTTAACCCCAAAAGGAGCCAGCCAGGAATTCTGTGGGATGAGGGAGTGGAGCCTGGAGCTCTTCCCAGATTATACAGCAGCTGGGATGTGCCTGGGTTTGCTGGGCAGATTCCTATGGCAGGAGGTGGGGGAATCATGGAATCACATCCCCAACTGCCACATCCATGTCTGGGAAATCTCTGCCAGGAGAGGACAACAGTTTTCTAAGGAATTTTCCCAATATCCAACCTGAGGATTCCCTGGAGCAACTTGAGGCCGTTGCCTCTTGTCCTGTCATTCTCTGGGAGCACATCCCGATCCCACCTGGCTGCACCCTCCTGTTAGGGATTGTAGGAAGTGGGAATGTCCCTCTGGAGCCTCCTTTTCTTGAGGCTGAGCTTTCCCAGCTCCTTTCTGGTGCTTCAGCTTCTTCCCAGCTCCATTCCCTTCCTAGGACATGCTCCAGCCCCTCCATGTCCTTTGTTTAGTGAGGGAGGACCTGGATTGCTCCTCCCCATCCCTACATTTTGGGATGAGTCCCTATTTCACCACAACTAATCTGGACCCGATCCCAAAAGTACAGAACATCCTCAAAGCTTACAGGAACATGGGGGAGAAATCAGAAAATCCATAGCTTTTCTCCAGTGTTTTTGTTGGGAATCACGGATTACAGGACCGGAAAACCTCAGGTTGGGATTTTTAGTGGGTCTGGAAGTTCGGCAAAATTTAGGGAGGGTGGAAAGGTCCATTTTTGTCCTTGGAGCTGGAGGAGGTAAGAGAGGATGGAGAAAAATCTTCCCTTTTCCCAATAATTGATTTTGGAGGAGCAAATCCCAAACCCAAGGAACAAATCTGCTGGGCTTATCCCAGACTTTATCCTAAACTCCATTTCCTGACCTAAAGGTACCTAAATTTTCCCATTCCGGGAAAGTGTCAGAGATGCTCTTGTTTATCCTTTGCTGTCCTCTTTTGCTTCCCAAGAACCGGATATTTCCTTGGATTTATTTGCTCTGACTCCCCAAAACCACTGGAGAATAAATAGGATGAGGGAATGTGGACTGATTAATTCATTAATTAATTAAGACATCTGGAGAGGCTTTGGAAGGTGATTTTCCCTGACTTTTATTCCTTTCCTGGATTTTTATTCCCATTCCCCATCCTCCAAGGCTCAGTTTTTTCCTTGTAATCTTAAGGATTTGGGCTGTTCTCATCCATCTATGCCAAGAATCTAACTTGGAGGGGATGTATCCAAGGTTATGGATGGGTTGGCAGCAGCACCAAAAATTCTGTGGCAATTCCACCAGATAATTCCAGACTGGATCCATACTGGCTAGAAAAGAGGGATATTTCTATTCCTAGATATAACACAGGAGTTTTTATCCATTGGGTTGCCAGGGATTGGGATTTTATCATAGGAAATACTAAGCAGGGCTCAACCAGGATTTGTGACCACTTCCCTGGATTTATTGCAATTTTACTTCCATAGATTCCCAGCCTTATGGGAGCGGGAAGAGTCGCCATGTGGCCTTTCTTTGCTGGGGCAGCTTGGAAGTTTGGGAAGGGGAAATTTAGGATTATTGGGTAGCTTTGGGATAATTTTTATAAAGCTGCAAATCTGCCAGGGATTAAAACCAAAATCTCCCTCCTTGTGTTGGCTTTGGACTCTGAAAGATGGATTTTTACCCCTAAAAATGTGGAACGAGTCTGGAGGTGGCCAAGCCGTGCAACAGGAGCCGACTGTAACATTTTTTCCAAGGATTCTCCTGAGCTCCAGATGTGCGGGCTGGGAAAGCCGTTAACGGCCCCAATTAGGCTTTAATTTATCTTCTTTTCCTTGGCCTTGCCGTTAAAAGTCACACCCTGGAGACATTAAAGCTCCACATTCCCATTCCCAAGTTTTGTCAGGTGCTGGCCAGCAAATCCAGCCGGAAACTGGACTGTCTTCCCAAAAAAAAAAAAAAAAAGGGTTTAAATAGGTGTCTTTACCTGGACATCTGCTTGAAGGATAATGCAGGAATGTTTAAAAGGCTTGGAAAGAAAACAAAAAAAGGCTTCCACATTTCCAAGGAATTTCAGCCCCTCATCCAGCCTGTTCCCAAATCCCCCATTTTGGCAGGAGAGTGATGGCATTAAACATCCAAGGAGATTTATTAGGGATAATTTATGGCCAGAGCAGCCGAGCCACGGGTTTGGGGGAGTGGAGCTCACCACGGGCAGTGTTTTTCCGATTGTTTTAGTTTATTCCAGAGGCATGGCTTGGGAACCCATTTATTCCCAGGACACATCAACACGTGGAGTGAGATCACTCCCATTCCTGGGGGTTGGCGGGCTGGAGGTGATGAAATCATGGACTTATCCACAGCTTATTCCAGGCCTTTGATTGACCAGGATCAATTTGGGCTGAACCGACAACGTTTCCCGATGTTCCCAAACAGCCGCTAAAATAATTATCGGGAGCCGGGAGCGCAGAGCAGCTTCCGACACATGTTGGGAGTGAGGAGAGGACAGTTCCAGGCACTAAAAATACATCCCAGATGGAAAACTCATCCAGCTCCGAGAGGGGAAAGCTCAACCTGTTGGAGGTTGTTATAAGTCAGGAATGGGGCAGTGAATGTTTGGGATAAGCCGAGTCCCCAGTAGGGTTTTCCTGCCATCCATGAACTGCTGACCTTTTTTCCTTGGAGAGCTGTTAAAATGGAAGCACAGGGCAGAGGGAGTTGTTTTCCAGCCCTTTTGCACTTGTGTGGTCTGGAAAGTGAACAGATTTTCTCTGCCCTTTTCCAGGAGACAGACACAGGGATGAGGGGGAAGCAGAGATGCTTAATGAACCTTCCCGAGGTATCCAGGGAATCGGGAGGTGCCTGGGGACATGACATGGGACCAGCATTTCCACCCCACCAGGAATGTTCACTTTGCTGACAGCTTTGGATGGGATTTGGGATATTCCTGATGGGGTCGTGGAAAATAGGGAAAAGAAGAGGGATTTACCACTCTGGAAGTTTGAATCTGTGGTTGGGAGGGGGTGAATTCCCTTTGGGATGCCCCTCATCTTGGAGAGTGGCCAGGAGGGTGGATTGTGGGAAGCTGGGCATCACAGGGATGAGGGAATGAGGGATGGGATTTCTTATGGATTAAGATGAGACCTAAGAATATTTTTTAAATTTATTTGGTAGCTGGACAAGGAGTCAAAATAGAACAAAATGGGAAAATAAGATGGAATACACCCCAGGATTTCAGGAAATCATCCAAGGGCACAGTCCTGTGGGCTGGAGCCATGGGAAGGCAACATTCCCAGGAATTACCATGCTGGGAATGTCAGGTATCCAACTCCAGAAGGATGCTCGGATCCAATCAGTCATGAAGATGAGTTATCCCAGAAAACAGTGGAGCATCTTCCCAAAATGGATCCAAAGGGTAAAACCAGGCAGTGGGATCCCTTTCCCTCCAAACAGCCATTCCCTCCCATGCTGCAATTCCAAGGACAATCCTAGGGAACACCAAGTGCTTTCAGATGTGCTGGAGCAATGAAATATTCCAGACACATGGTCCCAGGGCTGATCCCAAGGTAGACGGTGCCTGGAAACACAGAGAAGGTTTTTGGGAATGAGTAGTGCATGGAAGTGGATTCCCAGAGAGTGAGGCACGTGGAGGGCTCTGGGTGTAGGATGGGGGGAATTTCCCAGGGATCTGGGGATTTAGTGGCAAACTGGAGGATTTGAATAATGGAATTCCAGACTGGTTTGGGTTGGAAGGGACCTTAAATCCCATCCCATTCCAACCCTGACACCTTCCTCTATCCTAGGTTGTTCCAAGCCTTGTCCAACTTGGCCCAGGACACTCCCATGGATGGAGCATCCACAGCTTCTCTAGGAACCTCTTCCAAAACACAACCCAAACATTACTTCCAAAAAATTAAACACCTAAAAAATTATACCCCTTGGAAAGTTAAATTTCTTCCCCTCCCCCAGCACTTCATCCCTGCGTTTCTTGCCTTTGGAATGGCAGCTTCCTGGAATGTGCAAGAGATCCAAAGGTATCCCTTGCCTCTGGATGTCACCCAAGTATTCCAGTCTGATTGGGCAAAATCCCAGTGGTTTGATGATCCCCTGAATAAAAGTGATGGCTTTTCCAAGGGAATTAGAATGGGAAATGCTCCCTTTCCATTTGTAGCCTGTGGTGTTTGGGAAATTTGGAGCTGCAGCTTAAGCAGGAGTTGAAGGATCCACAGTAGCATGAAAACTTTGGGAAGAGTGCAAAAACTGGGCAATAAATAGGATATTTTTCTCCCAGAAAGTTGGAATGCTCCAATGAACCCATCTGGCCCTCAGGATCATTGGAATGGCTTAGATTGGGGTGGGTGGCCAGAGCTTTCCCTGTGCCTTTGCAAATCCCAGACTTTTATGGCTGGAAGGCTTGGCTTTGATGAATCCAGTCCCTCATGCAGCCCACTCCGGAGGTAAAGAGTTAAATCAGGAATATTCCTGAGGTTTAAATCCGCTTAGTGACTTTAATTCAGCTCCGGCCAGGTCCCGATCAATTCCAACTACTCATTTCATCCCAGCTTTCATGTCCATCCATCTTCCGACCTCGCTCTCCTCTTCCCGGCCCAGAGAAATGGAATCCATCTGTCGGTTGGGAACGGCTGCCAAGGCAGGGAATTGCAGAGTTATCCAAACATTCCAGAAGGTTTGCTCTCTGTGGGGAGGCATCCCTGACAAATCGGACTGGAAAGGGTGTGGAGAGGTCTCCTCATTCAGCCCCACCACAGAGCCCCTTCCCAGGAATTCCTGCCTCCATAGCCAGTGGAAGGGATTAGTGACAAGTGGCTGGATGTATGCCAGCTCAAACCTCCATTCCTTAGGGATGAATCCCTCTCCATCATCCATGAGACACTGGGATTGGGTTGGAAGGGACCTTCAGAACCATCCCATTCCACGTCCACGGAAGCAGGAATTCTTCCACTATCCTAGGTTGCTCCAAGCCCTATCCAGCCTGTCCTGGAATGATTCCGGGAATTTCCACTTCTACCACTCACATCACTGGAGGTTTAACCCAGGTTTATTCCTTCCATGGAGCAGGATAGGGATTTGGATCTCAGCCCGTTCCCTCCTGGTCCCTCTAAGTTGTCTCCATTCTTCCCAAGCCATGGATTCTATCCATCCCAAGCCATGGATTCCATCCTTCCTAAGCCATGGATTCCATCCTTCCTGAGCCATGGATTCCATCCCTCCCAATCCTGGGCTCTATCCTTCCCAAGCACGCTCCAGGCTGGAGCAGAGCCACACGTTCCATGGCCAAATTCCCAGTGATGGATGCAAATGTCATCACTTATTTTTGTGGAAATTTCATTGTTTGTTTTCCTTGGTTTTCCAGCAATAACAACTCCTCTTCCATCCCGCCTCCAGCTTTTCATCCTCTGCCAGAGGCTTCCCCTCCTGACTTTCTCTGAATTATCTTAAAAACCTGGAATGATGGACTTAAAATAAGGGCACTTGGTTGGATTCTCTGTATTGTGGGATTCCGGCCAAATGGGAGCACAGCCGGAACACAGGAGGTCACTTTTTTTTTGGCACAGCAAATTAAAATAATGCATGGAATTCCAGCTTCCTCAAAATATCCTGCATTGCATTTGGGAGCTTTTCATATTTCAGGCTCTTTGCTGCCTGGGAAAAGTGGACAGTGTTGGATTTTAGAGATGATTCTCTGGATTCGGAAATTTCCTTTTCCATGTTGCTGTCAGAGCCTGAAACGCCACATTGTGACCCAAGATGCCAAAATGTGATCCTAAATCTGTGGATATATGGATATATGACCCTCTGGAATATTATCCCAGGATTGTAAATTGGAGTGGCTCCCCTCCTTTCCCTGGCACTGCCCAGCCCTGACCTGCCCCAGGCTTTAAACCCAGCCTAAAATCGCTGCAATACCCGGCCAATAAATTTCCACACTCTTTGAGCTCCTCCAGCATGGAATATCTGGGATCAAACCATCCCAAACCCGGCCCCATTGGAATTTTCCCCCTTCAGCCTCAGTTCATCAAAAGCCTCTGTGGTTCCTTCTTCTTCTCCTAATGAAGGTGGAAATGTCCATAGCGAGGGGAATTTATGGATGAAGGAATTCCAATGGCCATCATTCCATAACAAGGCTGACAGCCCTGTAAAATATTGTCCAAAAAACCCTGGAAAAGGCTCCGGGAGCTCCCTGGAAGGTGACCCAAATATTTTATGGAGTGGGCTCTGATGACCTTCCCTTATTTATGAATTTTTAAATGAGCAGGATCTGTTTAAAGGGGGAAAGAAAAACCCTGGAATATGAAAAAAAAACCAAACCCAAACTAACTTCAGATGGCGACTTTAACCTCCTGTAGATTAAAAACCATTCCATCTTTTTATCCAAATTCCAATAAAAATCCTGTCTCCCATGGATTTAGGGACTGCTTCCAACGCCACTTTAAAGCTGATTATTTTCAGGGGAGGTTTTGCACTCCAAAGCTTTTTTTTTTTTTTTAAATTATTTTTAAAGTCCATTTTAAAGGAGAACAATTTTTTTGGGAGATGTTTGGGACTGGGATGATATTACCCAGGAAAACCAAGGGAATTTTAATGGAAAACCTTTAAATTCCAAGCACTTTTCACTCTCTCTGGTTGCTCCAAGCCCCATCCAACCTGGCCTTGAAGAATTCCAGGGATGGGGCAGCCACAGCTCCATAATCCAAGAGTTGAATCCGGTTGTTTAGAATCTCCTTTTACTCCAAAGGAAGCCAAATTTATCGGGAATAGTGAAAATTCTAAAATACTGGGATAAACCAAGCCACTAGACTCCTCCTCTGCCCAGTCCAGAAACCAACAGCTCCAGGGAGGAATTCTGCAGCCAGAAATGAGGGGAAAATGCTGCTTTTCCATCCAGGAGAGCATTTAAGGAATATTTTACATCAAAGCCCCTTTATTCCTGTCTGGAGGGGTTATAAATGGGACAATCCTGCCTTGGGATAGAGCCCTTCAAACACCACAACATCAATATCCCGGCTCCTGGAAATCCAAGGAATATTTCTCCACGTCCACATCCCATTAATCATTTGGAAAGCCATTTATGGACCCAAATTACCAAGTGCCAAAACGCCCTTGACAGGGAAGGAAATTTATTCCTCTGCTTTATTGATGTTCTATTTATTATTAGAAATCCAATAAATTCTTCCCAGATTGGGAATTTTAACAGGAATTCTTCATGGCTGGGTCCCATTTGTGCTCTGAGTGCTGTGTAAAAGGGGAACAGGGAAAATAAACAAACAAAAAAAAAATCCTTTAAAATCTCCTTTTTTAGGGTGTACTTGATGGAAAAAAGGTCCCCTTCCAGCCTGGCAGTGGGGTCGTGATCAAATGCAGACATTCTGGGACCCTGATAGGAAAATTTGGAAAGGTCTTTAGTGTAATCCTTTAATCTGTTTGCCGGGAGATCCATGGAAAATGCTTTATTTACCCGAGTAAACAGTGGCTTCCATTTCCAATGGTAGGTTAAGCTGTTTGGAGAAAGGCTTGGGAGGAAATCATTCGAAGGATTTTACAGCTTAAGGTGTCATTGTTTGGTTTTTTTGGGATTCCTTCCAAGGAGATTGCGGGCAACCTTCAGAGGGAGCAGAATTCACTCAAATTCACCTGGAAGGGCTGAAAATCCTCAGTTACTCCACTTTGTGGGAATGGACCAGTTTGAGAATGAGGCTGGAAGCTGGGAAGTGCCTGGAGCAGCATCAATTCCTGCTTCAATTCTGCTCCGACACATCCCATTTTCAGGAGATGCCATGATCCCCTTTATATTCCCCTTTAATCATTACAGCCCTTCCTCATTCCAGGCATGATTATCCAGCAGTGCCTTCTTCTGAGGTTGGGATAAATCCCTTCCCATGTGCTGGAATTCTGCTTATCCTGTGAAAAAGGAAGAGGGGGCATTCCCACTCAGTCCTTCGGGATTCCCAAGCCCTGTTGGGAATGGCAAAGGGATGAGCTGCTTCCAGGTGAACCCCCAGGAATCTTTTGGCCACCAGATGCCCCTGCAGAGCCGTCGCAGGTCTCTGAGGGAAGCTGGACACAATGGATGGATTTGGGAAATCTCCAGCTCCTTTTCTGCTACCCTTTCCCGTTGCCACCGTTCTGCAGGGAGGGAGAGTGGAAGGGATTTCTTTGGAAGTTCCTACCACATCGGAAGTGACCTCCTGGATATTGGGAATTGCTGGAGGTGTCCCAGTCCTCAGTGTAAAGGTTTTTGTAGTGAACTAGGAATTTCCAGGACTTCTGCCCACACCCGGGACAGTGCTGGATAAGGCTGGGTTGGGAGCAGGATAAAAGCAATGCTCCCAGTGGGTAAAGCATTTTTCCAGCTAAATTTTCCCTGGAATTCTGTGCTTCAGGGATAGTCCCACACTACAGAAGTCAATCAAACCAGGAAATCCCTGAAAAAACATCCTCTGAGTGCTCTCCCTGTAAACGTCCTTACTCCAAGCTTCCCTCCCTTTCTTAAATCCCTGCGAAAGCCAGTTCCTGCTTCTCTCCATGCTCCCAGTGCCTTTCCCTTCTCCAGAAATAAATCAGGATGTCTCTTGAATTCATTTGTGCTCGTCACTGCCTTCCCACTGCCTTCCCGGCCTAACTCTTTCCATATGGCCACGGCTCTTTCCATGGAGCACCTCCGCCCGGCTTCCCTAGTTCACTTCCAAGCTCCTTAATTTTATGAACAATTTCCGAACAATTAGAATGTGGAAAAGTCCTCTGAGGGAAGCCAGAAGATCCCTGCCCCCAGGATAATGCAAATGCAGGCCAGACAAAGCCGTTCCGCTCCCTGTGGAACAATCCTTGGATGGGCTGAGCTCATAAAACAGAGATTTTCCATCTCCGCATTCCAGGGGCTGGATCCTCCTTCCAGTGCCACCAGTGTGACGTGGAATCACTTTGGGTTATTCCAGCTTCTTTTCCCAATTAGAGCCACTGCTTCCCTCCCCTGTTCCCTTCTTCCCATGTTTATCCCGAGTAATGCCTGACACATGCTTATTTCATGCTATTCTAGTGCAAGGAAAGCATCGGGAATGAAACAAATCCACTTTTAATGGATCAAATACCAGCCTGCGAAAAGCCACAATTTTCCAATCAGAGTTTGGATTGAGACAGCCCCTCAGCATCCCATGAAATCCCAACAGTTTTCCAACACCCCCTTTCCTTTTCCCATCCCAACCAGGTCATTTTCCAATCAGCCCCATTACAGTGAATCCGTTTATATTCCCCAAAAATACATAATGACGGGAATTAGCCCCAACCCCAGGCCTTTTTTTAATCCCTCGCCTGTTAAGTGGAACCACATCTATCTCTGAGTGGGAATTCTTCCAGAGCCCAATGGAAATGGATTCCAAACAATGCATTCCTATTCAAATTCTGCTCCGTTTTAATCAAAAAAAGCTTGGATTATCTGCAGCCAATATCTTTGAAGGCAGCCTGGAGTCAGGCCCCTTTGCTACCCCCTGGTTTTTATGGAATACGCAGACTATATGGAATTAATCCATCTGAATATCCAATGTGATGCCTAATGACTTTGGGATCACAACACAAGCGAGTTGTTTGCAGTCCATAAATAAGGAATGGCTTTTGCTGGGATTTCCCAAACTAAAACAGGCTTTGATTGGAAACAGGAGGCAGATCCAGCTTTTCCCTTTTTCATGTCTGAGGGAATTTGGGCTGGAAGGATGGAGCACCCACAGGCAGTGCTTGGCAGGGGTTATTCCCAATTCCTGCTGTCCCAAAACCATGGGATGATGGGAATATCTTGGCATGGCAGGGACTGGCATGAGATGGGTTTTAAGTCCTTTTGAATCCAACCCATTCCATGATTCCATGATCCTGTCTCTACCTGCCTGGAGCTGCCACTGGATCTTCTCCATCCCTGCCATGTGGTTGTTGGCAGAAATTCCATCTTCTCTCCCATCTGGAAGATCCTTTCTCTGTGATATCTTGGAGCTCTTCTCAGCACTGGCTGCGCAGCTGAGCTTCCTGAATCCCAGGAGCAATTCCTGAATCCCAGTCCTGAATTGCAATCCCTGAATTCTCTGTTAAAGATCTGAAACAGGAATAAAATCACCTTGTCTGGGTGAATTTACTCCCCATGATCCATCTCCTCTGCTATCCACCTTTTCCTGCCTGGGGCTGAAATTCCTGCTCCTCGTTCCCACAATTGTCTGGATTTCATGTGGCTTTGGATCAGCCTGAAATATTTGGGAAAGAAAGGTGATTTCATAGGGCAGCTGAGATCACCCTTGGGAGATGCTGGTCTTCCACCAGGACCATGAGAGGGATCAGGGAGCAAGAGATACGTGGAGCACAACTCCTGGGAATGCTGATCCATGGATAGTTGGCACATGGACAATGGAAAGGGGATGAGATGCAGGAGCTTTCCCTGCCAGATCCCAGTTCCCATCGGAGGTTTTCCTGGCTCCGGCTCAGGATGGGGCTGGCATTCCCATCCCCCTGGACACTGGGAAATTCAGGAATCCTGCTTGCCTAAATCCGTTTATTCCTCTGCATGCTCCTTGATTCCTGGAGCTGCTGAGCCAGCTTGGCAATATTCCAGTATCCCAGTAAAATTAAAGACTAATTTCCCTCTAAATGCTCCATAATTTGATTTTATTAAAACTTTTACAAGGAGACAAAAGGGGGGAATTTCTTCCCCATTCCAAATATTTGCCAATAAATCCTTTACACCCCTGCAGGGTCAGGTACTCCACGGTTGGGAAACAAATTCCATGTAAAAAAGTAAATATTAGGGAAAGGATATAAAATTTTACTGACACTAAAATTCCTACCCCCTTCTTTCAGGGAGCCAAATCCTGGAAGGGAGGAAAGAGGGAAATAAACCCTTTGGAAAACAGGAGGATTGCTGAGAACACTTCCAATCGTTTTTCCTGGGAAGGTAAGACGTGGATTTGACAGTCTGGAGCCCCAGGAATTTAAGTGGGATTAGAAGACAGTCACCCCTCGGTTGGAGGGACTGGGAAGGGAAATTCCTTGTCTGGAGGTGGAAATTCCCAATGCAGAGGGATTGCAATCCCTGCATTCCACAAAGGTTGGGCTTGGAAAGGTCTTAAGTCCCATCCAGTTCCACCTTCTACTATCCCAGGTTGCTCCAAGCCCCATCCAGCCTGCCCTGGAATATGTCCAGGTGTTTTCTTGGGATTGAAAAGCACCTCCTGCTTTTTCATCCCAGAGTTTTCTGCCCTGCTCAGACATTCCTTCACTAGCAGCTCTTCCAGAGCTTATCCAGCTTAGATAAACTGGAGTAGCCACTCTTTATTGGAACTGGCCAAGCATCTGCTCCAGCTTTTTAGTTTTTATCAGGAAAATTTGTTTCCTGGGTGAAGGAAACACCAGCAGTGTTTCCACAGCTCTTATTCCCACAAATCTTTAATATTGGATAATATTCCTTAATAAAAGCTGTTACAAGGTCCTTAAACAACTCTTTATGGCCCTTTCAGGATTTATATCCTGAGGAATCCCCAGGATGCAGATGTTTGATGTTATTCCAGATATGTAAACTGATATTAATTCTACACATTTCCCCCTGAAAAAACAGGGAATTTTGTTCCCTTTTTCCCTTGGCTCTGGAAGCAGACATCTCATAATTCCTACAGCAGGGAAAAGCAGCACACGGAGTGAAAAAAAAAAGGGATGAAAAATGTTTGTCCAGCTCAGCCTTTCCTTGGAAATGAAAATAAATGTCCCTAAATGCCATAAATTTCAATTTCTGGAGCCCATCTCAGGATTGAATCCCGAGGAAAAATAGGAAACATTTGTTGGATCCATCTGCTGAAAGCAGTGAGGAAATGATGTCATGGTTGGGAAAAATGAAGTTTTGGAAAAATCCAATTAACACACCTGGCTTTGCTGGGGAAATTGTGATGGCTGGGAATGGGGGCTGCTACTCCACAGCAGGATTTTCCAGGGAATATTACTAAATCTGGGGCTTTTTGGGAGGAAAGCAGCAATCATCATCCTCAGTCCCACTTGCTGTGCCACACCTGGCAAAACACTGGGATACAGGATTATATCCCAAATCACTGGGAATTGCATCCCAGCTTTCTGAGCGCGCAGGATTTTCCAGCCCCAAATCCATCTCTGCAGCTTGGGAAGCCCCAGCATCCCAGGGAAGGCAACTCTGTCCAGGATACCCTTCTCTTCCCATGGGATTTACCAAACATTCTGGCATCTGGAACAAGGGACATTCCCTTTGATTATTTCCTGATGAGATTTATTCCATTTGTTATCCTTAAC
This sequence comes from Chloropsis cyanopogon, assembly GCA_013400585.1. Lineage (NCBI taxonomy): Eukaryota > Metazoa > Chordata > Aves > Passeriformes > Irenidae > Chloropsis > Chloropsis cyanopogon. The sequence goes on along the minus strand of WEZZ01024550.1, from coordinate 73,402 downwards.
ACTCTCCTTGTTTTCCCTTCTCTCCCTCTGTCCTTTTCTTTCATCCCAGAATTTCTGTCCATTTGTCAAGCACAGGGGAAAATTCAGCAGACAGAAAGAAAGATTGGAATATGTCACCCATGAGGTTTTGTTTGGTTTTTTTTTTTTTGGCTGCCCAGAAATCTCCCAATCCCAGGCTGATCCTGCAGCAGGGGAGTGGGAATTCTGGTGAGATTCCACCCGGAATCCTGCAGGGATTCTGGAGCAGGATTACATTTAGGCTTAGGATATTTTTTCATTTGCCAATGAAAGCAATTCCATTGAAAAAATGAAATTGCAGAAGAAAAGAGAAACTCTTCACACTTCAGGGTCAAACTCAGCTATTGATTCCAGCTCGGAGAAAGCACGGATTTTCCCTTTCTTTTTTGAGGGAATGTCAAAACATTTCACTGCAGACTTGGTAAAACATTTGACATTTCCCAAGCAAAATATTTTGTTCCCAAAAGCGTTTGTTTATTCCCAATTTGACCCGAATTAAGGAACAAAAGAGTTCAATAATTCGGGAAAACCAAACAAAGCCCTCGGGATGGTTCAGACTGACCCAGCATGACACAGTTGGGACTGGAGCTTTTCCCCAAAAAAGTTGGGATTCAAAATGTGCTGGGATTTTTTGACCAAAAAATCCACTATGGGCTCAGCTTTTCCAATGCTTTCATGGTGGGAGGAGATCCTGGTGTTCCTTCTTTGGGATGGGAATGGGAAGGGGGAAAGGAGCCCTCTTGGATGGTGGGACAACACTTGGAAATGGAGATGAAAGAGATTTTAGGCAGGGTTTGATGGAATAGTAAGGAAAAATTCTTCCCTGGGAAGGTGGGCAGGGACTGGAATGGAATTCCCAAACCATCTGTGGCTGCCCCATCTCTGGAAGTGTCTGAGGCCAGGTTGGATCAGGCTTGGAACAACCTGGGATAGTGGGAGATGTCCATGGCACGATGGAATGGGATGAGCTTTAAGATCCTTCCCATTGCCTGAATTGGAGATTCCCTACAAGCCACTGTGGTGATTGGAGGTGCTGCCATTCCTGGGAATCCACATCGTTCCAGGTGGGAAGTGACGCACCCTCGCCAAAGTGCAATTCCCAAGCTCCCTTTGCAGGAAAAGTTTCCTGTGGAAAACGATCCTTCCCTAAAAGTACAGCTCTGCCCCCATGTCATCACTCTGGGATTCAGGGATTATCCCGACCACACTCCCACTTGGATTGATGGGCAAATTTAATCCCAGGAGATAATGAATCCTGGCTCCTCCCAGCACTTTTTGTTGGCATTTCTCAGGGTTTCAGGGGTTTTCAAGGAATTGTCTGGAGATCTGGCTCCTTCCAGGTGCTTTAATTAACTCCAGTGCTCCTTGGACACATTGGAATCCAGGAATGCACAGCCCATCCCAATTTTCCTGCCCGGTAGCTTTAGGAAGAATTTCTTGGTTTTCCCTCCAAATTGGGAAGTTTGTAGGGAGAAGTTGGACCAGGTGAGTCGATAAGAATAATGCTTAAATCCATTCATATCAAAAATTATGGAAAATATTAAATTACATCAGACTGATTAATTAATATTTAACTATAGTCTGATTTTATTCCAGTTTAATATATATCCCTATTAAAATAAATTCTGGGATTACAGCAGTTAAAATACAAACTGAGATGTTACCGGTTAAAACAACTGGAATTCCATTGCTTTTTCCCAGGATTTATGAATGAGTGGTTTCGACAAGCACCTGGGCATCTTAATGCAAATTTCCTGCATAATTCCAGGGATTAGCAGGAATTCCTTCAGGATCCTGGCATGGATCATCACCATCCCATCCATACCTCCTGCTCATCCTCAGTGTTGTCTGATTTCCCTGCTCTGGAGGGAAGAAAATCCAGGACACATCTGGGAGTTATGGGCACATTCTGGTGGTTTAGATCCGTCATTTCCCAGCAGGCAGAGAATTCCAGGGCTCAGGACCTATCCCTAAGGAAGGCTGAGGACCTTGGAGCTGCCTTCCATCAGATTTTCCAGCAGATGGAGCGTATTCTGCTCAGGAATCCATCCCCCTTGGAATATCCAGCATATCAGTTTTATTTTACCAGGATCCAAGGAAATTTAGGAGCCTGGCTTAATTTGGGAAAATTCATCCCACTTAAGCGTTTTTCCATGTCCTGCCCAAGCTGGTTTCTGATTTATCAATGACCTATTTCCCTTCTATCCCAGCTTTCACCCCATAAATCACATTCCTGGCTGGAGAAATGCCAGGTTTTTTACAATGCCATTAAAAAAACCCATCATCTCTTTCTTGGAGGCTCCATATTTTCTGTGGAATATTGAACCATCACTTCCAATAGCGATGAGGCCGAGGATCTGCGGGATGTTCTGGGGTGTTCAGTGACCTTTGGAGCATTAATCTTTCCTACAAATAATCCTCATTCCATTAATAACTGCCTGGATTTTTTTATCCTTGCTCAGTATTCTGTATTTTTGGGGAAGCAAGCATTGCATGGAGAGGGAGCAGCCCTTCCATTCCAGCCCTTTCCATGCAGCAGGGGAGGTTTGTGGGAGTCTCTCCCTCCCTGAGCTGGAGTTTGGGAAGCGCTCCCTGAACCGCTGCCTTAAAAAACAAACACGAGGCTCCAATCCCTCTTCCCATTCCTGAGGGATCCAACCCATTCTCTCCAGATGGCGCTGGCCCGTGCTCCGGCTGGGTGGGATAGTTCCAACAAGGAAAATCAATATTTTGGGAGGTTTGTTGTTAATTGTGTCCCATCCTGAGCCATTCCCAAAGACTTTCAAAGGCACAGGGAAAAAATCCTGGCCTCCCAGAGGAAACTTCCATGGATTTAATGAGTTCCTAGGCTCTCCCCATGGCTGGTTATTTATGGGGTGGTTCCATGAAGGATTGGCTAATGGATATGGAGAACTGGCTCTGGAGGAGAGTGGGATCCCTGCTATGCTTGGAGCTGTGTGGGAATGGGATACTGGGCTCTTTCCATCCCAAAACCAGGGAGTGAGGGAAAAAATAGGGGGATAGTTGCTGGTTTGTGGTTTCACTCCTGTGGCATCAGGAAAGGGAATGAATTCTTGGCAAAAATTCATCAAAAAGCAGGACACCTGTGATGGGAATGATCCAAGGCTGAATCCCACCACAAACCTGAGGGATCCACAGCAATCATGCAAAGAACCAATGGGATAATTAAGGGAGGGGATCCATGGATTCACCTGGAACACAATCCAGGGTGAAAATGCTTTTACTGGGAGGTTTGCACATGGCAAGAAAAGCAGGATCACAGTTCAGGCTGAGGATATTGTGGAAAACTCATTCTCCAAAACCATTTTAAAGCAATTCCAGAGGAATCAATGGCAGCATCCGAGGGGGCTCTGCCAGGCCCAGCTGGGTGCAGAGGTTTTGAAATGGAAACAACTCCAAAATTCCTAAAATATTCCCCCCAAAAAGATACATTTTCGCTTTTCCCCAGCTCTGGTCTTGATTTTCCAGGCTGGAGGAAGAATGTTGTTGAATTTTATGGAAAGTGATAGTGGGACTCCCTGGAAGTGGCTATAAAAGATAACAGATTTTGTTTTAAAGGCAGATAAAAGTTATGGGCCCGTGTTCCTTGGAACAGGAATTTCCTTGGATACCAATAAAAATCTTGGTTATGAAGCATTTCCTGAGGAATGGCTCTAACCCCGAATGATCCTGGTTATTTGCTGAGGAAAATAGGTTTTATCCCAAATGATAAACCTGTGGAGCTTTATTAACCTGGAAAGCACATTCCAGGCTCCAGTCCACTCCCAGCCCTTGGAATTAATACCGTAGATAGAGTGAAAAATCTCTCTCCTGCTCCAGAGCTATTCCCTGCAGAATGTCTCCCATAAAAGAGTTCCCTGAGCAGCCCTTGATCTGGATTTTCCCAGTCTTTGCCTGGGTCCTTCATTCCCAAAGCCCAGGCTCTGTTTTAATGTGAATATTTCCTCTGGATCACATTACTCTGGCACTATTCCCTGCAGGAATAACAGGAAAAAGACTTGGAACAGGAATATTTGAAACAACCCATTGGTGCTGTCAAGGTGATCCCAAACCTCTTTGCCCCATCCAGAGCCTGAACTCCCGGGAATTCAATAGAAAAATCAATGGGAGATGGCAAAGGGAAGAGTTAAGGTATGTCCTTTCTCCACAGCAATGAAAGGTCAGGGAATCCTCTAAAATATTCCAGCCTCACCTGCCCTGGAATGCTTGGAATGGAAGCGGGAAAAAGCACAGGGAACCCCCAAAATATTCCAGCCTCAGCTGGAGTATTTTGGGTGTTCCAAGCATGCCCTGGGATGCTTGGAACGGGAGTGGGAGGGTTAACAAAGGAATTGGGGTTTTAGATAAATCAGCACAGTCTGCTCCTAAAAAAAGGTCTGGATGTGGAACAGGAGCCAGGGCGGGCCCGAGCCTGGTGGCCCAAGTGCGCAGCCCAGTCTTACGGCAGAGCAGGTAATTAGTGTTCATAATCAGTTTGTAAAGCTCAGGCAACTCCAGAGCACCGGGCACTCCATGAAAAAAAGGATTTTTTTCTTTTGGGATGCATGTGAATGCCAGCACAACATCTGCACCCAATCTAGGCTCTGCTCAGCCCCCAAATATTGTTGTGGTTATGGGCAATTCCCTTAAAAGCTGATCCCTTTCCAACCCCGTGTTACTCAGGATGAAATGTTTGCTGTTCCTTTAACTCTTTTTAGGATTGGGGTTTTTTTGAAGTTAAAATTCCACATTCAGAGTACTCCTATCCTACAGCTGCTTCCCTGTTCCCTGCAACAATGGAGTTTTGTTTGGGAATCTTTGTGCTTATTCAATCCTTCCAACCCCAAAAGCAACCCCACTCGTTCCTTGAAATGGACAGGGATCTGTGGTGTTTGGAAAACAATTGGATTCCTGACAGCTTTTCCATAAAGTTAGTGGTTTGCTATTGCTTGGGAGATGGGAGGGAATTTAATCCCGGAGCAAGATGGAGTTTGACAGCTCTGGCTCTGGGAGCTCTTTCTGGCATGGAATTTTTCCTGGAGATGATTCCCAGACTGGATAGAGCCAGGTGGCCCTGCCTCATCCAAGGTGGAATGGAAGAAAGGGAATGTTCACAAAGCAGGGAAGTTTCTGGAGGTGCAAAACTCCTTGGAAGGGTCTTGGGATCAACCCAGGAGGTGAAATGCAGGGAATTCCAACCATCCTTGCATGGACTCCCTTGGTGGTTTCTCACTTCCCCCTTCAGCCTTCCTTGAGGTCTCCAGGCCCTCCTGGAGTACAGAACTCACCCAAGATCCAAGCTGGGAATCCCTCATGGATGTACTTCCAAACCCCACTGACACAGGACCCTTTGCTGCCAGTTCCAGGTGGGGTATTGACTTTGGGGGACATGGCTTTGGAATTCACTGGCTGCCTCCAAAAGCAACCAAGTTCCTGCCAGAGAGAATTTTATTCTCCCTTTTCAGCAGATTTCCAGCACTTTACCGGGGTTTCTTTTTTCTCCCAGCACATTTCATCCCTTTCCCCAAGCCTCTAGTTCTCCAGGTTACAGAGACTTTGGAGCAGCCTTTGTAACCTGACTTTGCTTCCTGTCACATTTGTGTCACCAGCTCTGGGGGCTGTGCCTGGACAACCATTCCTGACCTTAAAATATGGCTCTGGCTACCCAAGGAAGCCAAAAGACGAATTCCCTGCTGGTTCCAGAGTGCTCCTGCAGGAAAAGTTTTGGGCAGCTGGGATTCTCCAAAGCTGCCTGGTTTATTCCCACTTTTTTATCCCATGGCAGCACCAAGCAGCCCAAGGAATGTGGATCCATCTCCATGAGCCTCCTGTCTCCTCTGGGCATCAGGAAAATCTTCAGCAAACTGTGCTTCTCACTATCCCACAGGACATGGATACTTTGGGACTATGGGTCTTCCTCTTCCCAGGGATTTTTCACGAATTCATGAGGCTTGGCAGCTGCAGGATCAGCTCCAAGCTCCTTCCTGGCAAAGGGAAGTGTTCCCTGTGGGAAGGGGCACAGGAACAGCAGTGGAGTGGAGCAGAGGGAATTGCAGCTCCTGAGAAATGAGCAGAGACTATTATTTAGGGCCACTTCCCGAGGTTTAGGGCTCCAACAGTGCCCATCAATCCATCCCAGATCCTCTTCCTCGCTCCTTCCGGCAGAGAGGTTGGGACCAACGGAGGCTCCAGCCAGCCCCGAAATGAAAAACGTAAATATGGAATATTAAAACCAGACCTGCTCCAGAGAGGAACTTTGACATCACCACAAATCCAAAGAAAGGGAAAACTCTGGCACAGAAATCCTGCTTGACATCATTTTCTGGGATCATGGTGCCAAAACGGGGCTACCTCCAGCACCCCGTTTCAGTCCCAGCACTCCAGGACTGAAAGCTTCACTACTCCTTGCCAGGTCCATATAACTTTGGGATTAAAAGGACTTTCATATTTCTGCTGCAGGAGAAGGGATGGCAGGGAGGAAGGAGGTTTTCCCCATGGGAATGATTAAATTCCTATCAGTAATAACAAGGAAGAAAAAGTTTTTCAGCCCTGTCATTGATCTCTCTCCCCAATTCAATCTGAATCCACTGGAAGCTTCTGCAAGGAGTCCTGAACCCACAGAGCTGCTTGGTGGTGGAGTAAAACTGTAATTAGGGTTCAGGGAGTTTTTTCCCTGCCATTTACCATCCCCAGTTTTCTGCAAGTTATGGAGAGTTTTGTCGAAACCCTGCCACAGCCGCACTCCTGCAGCCATTCAATCCCAGGGAACGGCTGATCCCACACATCCCTGACCGATCCTCCATGCTTCCCCTCCAAACCTTCCCATTCCAAACCTCTCCTAGCAGCTCCAGGGAATAAAAGCCCCTTCTCCAGCCTCTTGCTGGGAAATGAGGTGGGATTTTCCTGGGCCATGGGCTGGGAGCAGCAGAAAACTTTTGGGGAAGGTTTCCAGCAGTAAAAATCTGCTGGATTCCCCGAAAATGAAAAACTCCCTATTAAGAGGGAATGTTATGAAGTGCCTGAGGGACCTGGGAATCAAATTCCTGTTTCCAAGTGCAACTTAAGGAGTTGCAGGCAGGTTTATAACCTTGCAAATGAGGGGGGGGATTTGCAGCTTCTCTGGAGAGCTGGGCATGGGTTTTTCCAAGTTCCTGCACAAGAAGGAGGATTAAGCTCCAAAGAACCCGAAGGATTTGCACCAATCTGACGTTGGGAATTTTAGATCAGCTCTTTTCCAGCCTGGGCATGTGAGGGCCCAGTCTTTGGTATCTTAAGATCATCCACATGATGATGAGCCTGGATCTTCCCTGGGCCATCCCTGATCTCCGAGGGGATCCCCTCCGGCTCCTTCCAGCTTCTCCAGCCACAATGCGGAGCGAGGAGCACTGGAATCCTGGGAAAGCAGATCCTGTGCTGGTGCCAAACATCTGCAAGCCCCACTCCCTCAGCCCATTCCTGCATCAGAGGGATGGGTTTAAATCCTTAGGATTACAAACACGCCAGGAAAGAAATCAATCTGGGGTCCACCAGCAAGTCTCCAGTAACATTCCCCATCCTGCTCTGTGCTCTCCAAAGGGTGCTAAAGATATATGGAGCAGGTAGAGCTTATGGAAACAGTCCCAGTCTAATTTTTTTTCAGATTCAAAACCCCATTCCATCCGAATTGCTGTGTTCCGAGGGATGGGATTGATTTTGACAGGACCATGGCTGCAGAAATGTCAGAGCTGATTGTTTCCACCCCCTCGCTTTGTTCTCATCAATTCCAAAAGTTCTGCTCCCATCAAGTCAAATTTTCCCTAGATTCTGTCAGGCTGCCTGGTTTGTGGCCAGGCAGAGCAGCATGTCACCTCACCCTACCTAAAAAACTGATATTATTTTATTTATTTTGGGAATTTTTTTTGGGAAGTCTCTGCTCCCAGCTTTTTTCCATGAGCTGAGGTGCACAGTACAGGCACTGAATTCCCCCAGGGATTTTCCCCATGCTCCCATGGGAATACAGGTCCTGAAGGTGTTTCCCCACCCAGCAAAGCTCCTCCTTTATCCCTCCTCCCTGGGGACCCCAAGCCACGATGTCCTGTCCCCTCCCAAAAGGTGCCAGCCAGTTTAAGGCCTCCATATTGGGGTTTTTGGTGGCTCTGCCTGCCCCAGGAATTCTGCTGGGCACAAGGACATATTTTGGGGATGTTTAAGGAGAAAATCCCTTCTCCACTGGGAATCATGAAAATGGCATTTTTAATTACATCCAGGGAGTGCCCAGGAATGGCCACCTTTGCCCTGTGGCTGTGGGGGGATGCTCAGCACCCAGCCATTTTTCTAGGGTTTAGGCAGGTCCATGGCAGTCTTGGAGGGGAATAATTCAGGTGTTCATGCACTGTCCTGGCAGGACAAGAGAATGGAAAGGATCTGACTCCTGCCTTGCTCATCCCAGAGGCCCCAGCCCCATATCCACAGGGATGTCCCTGCCTGGGATAGGAGAACGAGGAGTCATATCCCAGCAGGACCAGATCTGACTCCAGCACCGGCGCCTCGCTCATCCCAGAGCCCCCAGTCCCATATCTGGAGGGATATCCCTGCCTGGAATGCAGAGACAAAGAGCCCCAGTGGGTGCTGAGAACCAGCACACGGCACACACCACACTTTAATGGTTTTGCTGTCCCTCATCATTCCCAAATCTGCTCTTCCACGCGCTGGAATGAGGCTTTTGATGGATAAACCCAGCAGGGGATGGACCAGGGCTACTCCTCCTCTGGTCCAGGTGACCCCTCCATCCTCACATCCCTAAAATCCACTCAGCCACAGTCGGGCTGCAGATCCCAACCTGGGGCTGTGCTCTCACCTCCTTGAATTTCCCAATTTTCCCTCCCGAGCTCTGCAGTGGGAATCAAAGCCTGGATTTAGCAGAGGCAGAACCGAATTTTGCCACGCAGAGGTTGAAGACAAAATCATTTCCCGGGGTGGGCTGTGTTTGGCATCTCCCTGCTCGCTCCCTCCCTCCCTCCTTCCCTCCCACCGAGACGCCGTCTCCGCAGAAATCCCGGCGTGTTTTCTCCTGCCAGGATATTGCCTCCCTGCCCTGCTGCAGGACCTGCCCCTTCCCACACAATGAAGGGATCGACGCCAGCGGCAGCGGCTAGAGGAGCCAGGGAATGCGAAACCCCATCCTGAACGCATCCCAGGCAGCTGCCCGGGAGGGGGGCGACACGGGGACAGTCCCCTGGGGGTGGGCAGCCCCCCGGGACCAGGTGAGGTGGGGGGGGGGGGGGGGCCACGGAGCCCCAGGATGCGGGAGAAT
>WEZZ01024550.1:30356-55492 GCA_013400585.1 Chloropsis cyanopogon | reverse complement strand
TTTTTTTTTTTTTTTTTTTTTTAATTGTAAAATAGAAATATTATGAATACTGGATGGAAATATCACGGATATTGGGTAGGAATGTCAAGGATGTCCTTCTGCTGCAGCAGCTGGAGATTAGAATAGTTAAAGGTAGGGGGTCCTGGGTGTTTCACCAGTGTTTATTCCCGACTATTTATTACAAAATAATATCATTAATGTTACACTGAAATACATTAAATTATTATACAATAACAATAATATATTCTATTGCTGTGTTGTTATCTAATACTGTCATCCTGTGCTACATTATTTTATTATTATTAATTCGTTACTGATTCAGGAATGCTGTGGCTCTTACGGGCATTTATGGACCTCCTTTTCCATCGGGATCAAACCAAACTGGAAAATCCTGCGGGATCAGACACTCTGAAAACCCCCAGTAAGTGCTGGGTGCCTCAGCCTGTGCTTTGTGTGTCAGAGACATCCAAAATTCCAACAGGATTTTTTTTCTCCAGCCTTTTGCCCAGATGCAGGGAGTTGGAGGATCCCAAAAAATCTTCTCGGTTGCTAAACAAGAACGTTTGAGAGCTCAGCAAAATAAAATCCTTCTCCAGAGCTTCCCTCTGAGCATCTCTGTCAGGTCTGTCAAGGCCACAGGTTCAAAAATTAACAGTAATATTTGTCAAAAGCAATATTCCTCCGTAAAATCCCTCCCTGCCAGAGGTTCCTCAAACCCACACGGATTAAAACCTCACCAAACCCCCCGGGAGTTTTTCCGTTTGAATTTTGTTTTTTCCTCCCCAAAAAAAAACCCCTGCGTTCTGTGATCAGAGATTCTCAAGGTGAAAACGGGAGCGGGATCCCGGATCCTTTGAATAAAAAATTCCTGATGGAAAAGGCTGCTGATCCGAGAGCAACACAGGGCGTTGAAAACCCGCAATAAATCGCATGGGTCCATCCCGCTTTTCTCTTTATGGGGATTTTCTCCTCCTTTTCTGCCCGGGAACCGTTTCAGTGGCTTTGGAATCTCATTTCGTACCCCGAGTGGAGCGTGGGGATGAGCAGCTCCAGCCGAATCTCACAGCTCTGGATGCGCCCTGTGCCGGGGTTCACCTCTCCGTCCCAGGGCTTGATATTTAAAAATATCGAGTATTCTGGGAAGAATCCCGGTTAACGGAGTCTGGGGCTGGAAGGAGGGGGGGGATTGAAGGTTGTTCCCTGCAAATCCTGTTCGGCGCATCTGGGAGCGGCGCGCCAGGAGGAGCCGGCCGGCAGGAGCAGCCGCCGCCGCTGGAAAGGACTTGGAGAGCCGGGATCCCGCACGGAATGTGGCGACAAACACAGAGCCAGGCTCCACCCTGTCCCTCCCGACTTTCCCGGGAAAACCGGCACCCCTCCGCTGGAAATTCGTCCAGGGGTGCTGGGATCCCGCGGGGCTCCTGCCTCTGGTGGGAGTGGAGGTGCCGTGGGACACGAGCAGCTCCTTCCCGCAGGGAGCTCTCGTCTCCTCCTCAGATCCCCTGGAATCATGAAATCCTCGAGGCTCTGCAAACAAACCCCGCGCCTGCTGGGGCCGAGGGGCTGCTAAAGCCATTCCCGTTGCTTTCCTAGCGGGATGGATCCCTCCTCCCAGCCACCACGGAGCGGGAAGGCCGCGGGCTTGGCAAGGAGCAAGATGTTGAGTTGTGTGTTGCTGGAAAAACACCTCGGGAAGGCTGGAATAGCACCGGGGGCTTGCTGGGCTTGGCACGGGGCATCCGGAGAGCGGGGAATCTGCTGCTCCTTGAAAAGAGTTGGGAGCAGATTAGATAGGATTTGATAATGCTTAAGTCAGGCTTTAGGGCACAGATGCATCCAGCACAGTTTGGTGCAAGATCTTCTCGTCCTGAGAGGGTCTTGCAGGAAAGAGGGTGGGTGTACATGAGGGTGGCCTGAAAAGCAGGATAAATAATCTGTTGATTTCCCGAGGGATGGGTCTGAACCTGCCGGGCTGCTTGGCCAGGAAAGCGGGAAGAAAAGACCCGAATTCCCCATTGGTTTTCCTCAAGGTCCTTTGGCTGTGATGGTGGAGGGGGAATTTAAACAACATTTTATAGGGCTGGATATGAATTTAACAGTGCTGAATGTAATAGTATTGAATATATAAGCACTGACCTTGATAGTCCTGGATTTTCCAATGTCCCTCTGCAGCTCTTCCCACTGGTGCCACATTCCAGAGCAGCTGGTGAGGGCAGTAAGCTAGGGCTGTGCCCAGGGTGCCATTCTGGCCATCCCAGAGCTCCCCGGTGCAGCTCCAGAAGATTTCCCGAGGGTTTGAAGCCATTTGGAGGTAGGTAAACTCTTTTCAGGGCTCATTTCCCAGCAGAAACTCATCTCAGTGTGAAAATGCAGGGCCAGAGCGAGGTGAGCAGCACAGAACACTACAACCATCATAAAGGCCCTGAATAATCAGAGCAAAACTCTGTTTATTTCTCCCTGTGTTGCAATGGGGGATATAAAATGGGATTTAAAGCTGTGAAGAGCTGTCTTGTCCGCTCCAGAAAATTCCTTCATCCCAGAAGTCCCTCTCCCTCTGTTTCCCATTCCTGCCTGGCAGCTCCTCCCTGCTCAAGGCCTTTAAAATTAAAGATGAGGGGGATAAAAAAGGAACTTTTTCTCACCGCTCTGCCTCCCTGAATCCACAGGAGACTACCCAAATAAACAAGAAAATAATTATTTACGGTCTTATAAATTGCTATCACTAATTTCTCCAGGAGTAAAAACTCCTTTGGAGCAAAATGGGATTTTTGGGTTTTTGGGGTTTTTTTTTGCAGGTGTGTGGGATTGAGTAGAAATATTTTGGACTGAGTTTGGGTTTTCAGACTTTTTTGTTGTTGTTGTTTGTTTGTGGGTTTTGTTGTTTTGTTATGGTTTTTTTTTTTTTCTTTTTCCCAGATAAGAGAAAGTGGTTGGGAAAGTTTCATTTCATTTGAGAAAAGCTCAAATGGTTTTTGGTAAAGTGAGTTGTGCTCCTCTCCCAGAAGAGCAGTGGTGGGATGGAGCCTTGGGATGAGAATATCCAGGATGGGGAGCATGGACTGGGAATACAGGGGAATTCCCCCCCCTAAATCCAACAGTGCTCCCACAGGGAAAGCACCCCGGATATTGGAGTTATTGTGCATTATCAGAAGTGCTCCGTGCCAGAATTCTAGGCCAGTAATTGGGGTAAGATAGGAATGACATTTCACATCTTGTCCTGGTGAGAGGCAAATAGGAGCTCCCTTTGGAAAGGCTGCACACAAACAATGCTCCTGCCACTCATCCCGTGGCATCGCCAGCCGAGCACTCTCCAGGCACTGGTTTCCATTTATTGCCCAGAATTCTGGGAGATGTAGGCAGAATTTAATTCACACGATGTGGGCAGATGAACGAGCTGGATCCTTTTTTGGGAATGAGCGTTCCCGGGGCTCTGTGTCTTTCTGCAGCTCCAGAGCCAGAGGTCTTTATTTTGGGAGATCTGGCTGGGAAAATCCCATTGAAGCCAAGGGAGAAGCTTCCCATTCACATCAACTTAAAACCCGGGCTTGACTTTAAAGCTAGGCTTAAGTCCTGCTTCTGCTGAAAGGTGAGGGATTAAAAAGAGCATTTCTGGGTTTACCTGGCTCTGTAAAAGAATCCTGCAGGATGCTGGAAGTTTTATGGATCCAGGTTGTCCCTCTGCATTGTCTGGGAGCTCTGATATCCCAAAATTATCTGGATAAACACCAAGGATATGCCCAGCCAGCAGTTTTTGGAGAGCCTGCCCTATCCTTCCCCTCTCAGCCGTGATTTCCCCATGGGAGGTGTGAGATTTCCAGCCCAGGTGAGGGATTCCCACTCGTGCCCCTCTCCACCTTCACTCCATCAAGGCATCAATTCCTGCCCCAAATCCTTCCTACGAAGCAGCCCAGGTAGTGAAGAGATTCCCCCAGGACACAGCCTGGATCATGTCACTGTCCCCCAAAACCCCCTTGGGAGTGACCCAATGCTGGTGCTACAGGAACCTGATGGCTCCAGATCCTTACATGGGGAGCGGAATCCAGGGAAAGAGAGCATCAACATCATGGAACAATGCTGGGAGCAAAAAACCCAGCTCAGGCAGGGAGACGAAGGAACTCCCTGGGAAGGAGAGACTGGGAGAGCACAGGAAACCTTCTCCCATGAGTTTCTTTTCCCTCTCCTTACCTGCTCCAAGATCCAGCACCTGCAGGGATTCACTTCCTCAGGATGAAATTCCTCTGATTTAAACCAAGAGATAAGAGCCAAGGAGGGGAACCATCCCCATCCTGAGTCTGGCTCTGGCATTCCCCATTGGAAATAATTTATATCCTCTGGTCTGCTGGGCTTGTCCCACCGGCCCTAATGACTGGTTCTGTTTAATTTTCAGCTGCTTAATTGCAGCCGAACACTTCAACACCACTAAATTAAAACAAGCTCCCAGCGTTTCCTTGCCTGGGCCCTGGCCCCACTCCAAGGGGTGCTTAAAGCGACTTCAGACAGTTTATTCCTGCCACACAGGCTGCTCCCTTCCCAAAAAAAGCATGTGTGTGCCTAAACCCACCAAAGTGGGAGCATGGAAAACAACTTCCAGGCAGGGGATGACTGGATGAGGCCATGCTCCCTCCTCCCGAGGGTACCCAGCCATTCTCATGGCCTGGAAAAGGTTTTGGGGGCCAGGAGCATCCTACAGGGGAGCAGATCCCAGCCTGGAGAGACTGCCCTGATGGAGAAGCTGCTGGTGGTGGGGTTTATCCCGGGCAATTCTATGTTTTGGAGCAAATTTCCCAATGTGGAAGCACTGTGGGTATCAGGTACCCATTAAAAAGGAGCCAGAGGAAATGGAGCTCCTCCAGCAGCTCATATTCCCGGGTAATGGATGTTTAGAGTTGGGATGTGCCTTTCCAGCACCATTCTGGGGGGATTGTTTGTTCCTGACAGATTTGCTTTGGGGATGGATGTGCTTGTGGAGGGGTGGGAATCCATCAGCAGTGCCAGGGCTGGGACACAGAGTCGGGAGAGCAAAGGACAGACAGGATCTGGCTCTGCAGAGAGCGGGGAGAAATGAGTTGAGGTGCAAGCTGGCCCCTCTCCAGCCACCCATCCCATCCCATCCCATCCCATCCCATCCCATCCCATCCCATCCCATCCCATCCCATCAGGAGAGGGGGAGAGACTCAACCCCGCTGGGAGGGAGGGAGGGAAAGCAACCCCTGTTAATTGGGGGGGGTGTAAAAATAACCCGAACCTGCAAACAAGCCCATGGAAAACTCCTATAAAGTTGAAAGGCTCTGGAAGCCGAGCCTTTCAGGCTCCTCGTGCCCATAAATAATTTCCTCGTGGATCAGCGGAAACAATGCAATTAGGGGCCGGCTGCGTGCAGCACAGTGGGACTGCAGCCAGCGAATCTCTGGGAATGCTCAAACACCATGGAGCAGCCCCGGAGCTCCTCCCAGCTGCCTGGAGGTTTTAAGAGTTTAACGGGGGTTTTGCCCTCTTTAGACAAGGCAAGGGCCAGACCTGGCTGCTGCAGGGACAAAGCAGGATGGGTTGGGATAAGAGAGGTGGATTGGGAAACAGGAGTGATGGTGCTCAGCCTGCCCAGAAAGGAGCTGTGGGATGAGGGGATGCTGCTCCATGGGGCCGTGTCCATCCTCCCCATTCTCTCCCTACCCCCCCCAAAAAATCTTTGCAGAAAACTGGGGGGAAAACAGGAAAGAAAGGAAGTTAAAGGAGGACTTGCATGGACCCCTGGAGGAAGCAGAAGCCTGAAAGCCGCGTTTGTACCCAGTTATGGTGCGGGCTGAGGGTGAGAACAGCGGGCTGCCTGATCCTTATCTCGGCAGGAGACACAATGGCCCGTGTTTGGGAGAGAAAACACCTCCCATGCACTTCCTTCTGCCCAGCCCCTGGGCAGCAGCAAGGAGAGGAGGCCCAGTGACCCGCACGGGATCTGCTCTCCTGCAGAAAATTCCTCTGCCTGGGGTTAACAAAGCCGCCAATAAACCTGAGCAGGACAGATTTTCCTCAAAAAGCCCAGTGGTTCAAATCCTTTGGGATTCCTTCCCATCTCCCTTAGGGGCTGAAGTGGCTCCTGCAGTTTTCCAGGGGAGTGAGAGTGACAGGAGACATCCATCCATCCATCCATCCATCCATCCTTTTGGCCCCCACTGCTCCATTCCCACCCTCTTTACCATCCACTGGCCAATCTCAACCCCAAAAATCTTCATTTCTTCCCAGTGGGACACAGAACTGGGGGTGACCTCAAGCTATGCCCCTATCCTAAGGAGGGGCTCCCTTAGGGAGCTGCTAGCACACGTAAAGAGGCTCCAGAGCTGCTTATTCCTCTGTCCAGAGGGATTTTCTCTGGAGAGGGTTCAGCCAGGATCCTGCCCGTGGGTGTTCCCCACAGCCCTTCCAGAGGCAGCAAAAGAGGGATGATGAGCCCAAGAAGGGTGAGCAAATATCCCTGGATAATTTGGAATGGGGAGAAGGAAAAGGAGCTGGAGAGAACACAAGGAAACTCCCTTTCCACCAGCCTGTTATATCTCCGCACTGAGCTGCAATTCCCTATCTCTAATTTAGGATATTTGAATCCCAATCATCTGGTGGAGCCTCCAAGGCTGTTTTCCAGCATGGATCTGCTCCCTGAGGGCTCTGGTTCTGCTCCATCCCAGGTGGATGTTGGCAAAGCCATGCTGGCTCAGGAGGGGGTGGAGCCACCATATCCCTGCCTCCAGTTTCTCCTGGAAAATCTCGGCAAGCAGGGGCCTGCCAAGCAGGAAAAGGCCCCCTGAAGGGGATATCTTTCACCTCTTGGTGACTTCTTCCACAAATATCCCATCTTTCAACACCTTTTTGTTGACAGAATCTTTGTCAATAGCGCCTGAACTTCAAACTTGATCCCAATCTCCAGGCCGAGGGGAACCGGTTGTGCTAGAAGTGCCACTGTGAGAGGTTCCTGGGCGGGAACCCAGCCCTTTCCATGGAAAAATTCCTTCTGGATTCCCTGTGTGGAAGGGAATCTCACTGTGCAAATTCCTGTCTATGGGACACCCAAGGTCCTCAGAAGCGACAGGAGAGGTGGAGCTGCTCCTGTGTTCCTGACATAAAATACATTTAAATTCCCAAAATGCTTCTTGGATTCAGCAGGACATGGAGAATAATCCACAAAGAACCTCAGAATTGTTTGGGTGGGAAAGGGTCATCCTGTTCCATGGGCAGACACACCCTCCATGAACCCAGGCTGCTTCAAACCCCATCCAATCTGGCCTCAAGCATGAAGAGAAAAAGTTGTTTATTACTTTAAAAGCCTCCCTGAAAAATTCTCTGGGGGAAAAAGAAAAAAACCAACAAAAAAATTACATTTAAATATCAATATTTAGATGTGTAAAAAGGCAGATTTTTACCTTAAAGGGTTTTTTAAAGTGTTACTAGATTTAAAGAAAAAACTGACCAGCAGAGGCAAAGGAGGCACCTTTATCCTACTAGCCATCATTTCTGGAAAGGTAAAGATCTGAAATTTGGGAATGAAGATAAAGTTCACCAGGATTTCTTTGGAAAAATTAAAAATATTTATGGGTTGTCAGCACTCTCCCCCAGTTGTGCGTTTTCAGCAAAGATTTGCATTTTTTAAATAAGAGGGGAAGATGATAAGGTTCTCCTTTAAAAATCGTTTTGGAGAGGAAAAGAAGCTCAGGGCTGGGGAGGGTTTTTGGGAAGAAGCTTTGGTATGGCTCCAATGGGAGGCATGATGTGCCTCCATGCACAGCTCCAGAACGGATTAGGTGTCAGAATCTTTGAGTGGGAAGTCTCCTGGAGAGGGAAAAGAGAGGAAAAAGCCGAGAAAAGAGGCAGGAATTTGCTGCCAGGCTAGAGGCTCCCTCTAGTGCCGATTCCCAAAGCTGCCAGGGACCAGGGATCCTCTCATCCCAGCAGGAAAAGCTCAGGAGGGGACAGCCAGCAGAGCTGTCTCCAGGGGGCCAGCCCCAGCCATTCCCTGCTCCAGACAATTCCTGCTCCAACCATTCTGCTCCAGCCCTCAGAACACCTTTGGGTGCTTTTCCAGCTGGTGCCACCAAAACCCCGGGGCAGTGACCCTGGAGACCCTGAGCAGCGCCGCCTCAGCCAGCCTGGCCTTCCTGCCCGGATCCCGGCGTGGCAATTCCCAGGAAGTGCTGACAGCCATGGGAACTGACAGGCCCCAGCCCTGGGAACATCCCCAGCTTGTCCCTGTGTCCCTGCCAACACATACGTGAGTGCCACTCTTCAAATATTTGCCCTGGCTGAGCTGAGATGGGTCTGTGGGGCAGTGTCCAAAGCCAGAGCTCAGCGTTCCTGGATCCACCTGGATGCTCAGCTCTGCCCCACACATGTCCCCTTCTGTCCTATCCATGTCCCTGAGCAGGGACAGGGACAGGGACAGGAGCAGGGNTGCAATCTGTGTCCCCACCCAGCATGAGGTGCTCCCTCTCCCTGCACAGTGTCCTCCAGGACCACAGCTCCGGGGTGGGGGGCTCTGGGGGTGAAGGAAACAAAACGGGAGAGGGGACTGGGGCTTCCCAGAGCACGGAGGGTGGAGTGTTGGTGCTCCCATAGGATGGGAGCCCGGCCAGGCCGCTCCCAGCAGCGCTGCAGCATCTCCACGTGCCGGGAGATGGCAATCTCCATCTTCCGATGGCATTCCCGGCGCAGGGAAGGAGCCTGATGGAGCTCCCAGCTCGGCCCTGCGCAGGGAAATCCCGCTCCAGCCCTTCCAAAGGAGCGGGATTTATTCCCGCGTTCGAATCAATATCGGGTGTTTACCCTGCGCTGCTTTATCTGCCTCCCTCTTCCCGAATAAACCGGGGAAAATTGGAGTGTCCCCGTTATCTGTTTGCCATCTGCCCCGGGTTTAGTGGCTCCATGGACTACGCTTTGGATCAACAAGGTTTTATTGGTTCCTGTCACTGCAGGNGAGGGGAACCGGTTGTGCTAGAAGTGCCACAGTGAGAGGTGCCTGGGCGGGAACCCAGCCCTTTCCATGGAAAAATTCCTTCTGGATTCCCTGTGTGGAAGGGAATCTCACTGTGCAAATTCCTGTCTATGGGACACCCAAGGTCCTCAGAAGCGACAGGAGAGGTGGAGCTGCTCCTGTGTTCCTGACATAAAATACATTTAAATTCCCAAAATGCTTCTTGGATTCAGCAGGACATGGAGAATAATCCACAAAGAACCTCAGAATTGTTTGGGTGGGAAAGGGTCATCCTGTTCCATGGGCAGACACACCCTCCATGAACCCAGGCTGCTCCAAACCCCATCCAACCTGGCCTCAAGTGTGAAGAGAAAAAGCTGTTTATTACTTTAAAAGCCTCCCTGAAAAATTCTCTGGGGGAAAAAGAAAAAAACCAACAAAAAAATTACATTTAAATATCAATATTTAGATGTGTAAAAAGGCAGATTTTTACCTTAAAGGGTTTTTTAAAGTGTTACTAGATTTAAAGAAAAAACTGACCAGCAGAGGCAAAGGAGGCACCTTTATCCTACTAGCCATCATTTCTGGAAAGGTAAAGATCTGAAATTTGGGAATGAAGATAAAGTTCACCAGGATTTCTTTGGAAAAATTAAAAATATTTATGGGTTGTCAGCACTCTCCCCCAGTTGTGCGTTTTCAGCAAAGATTTGCATTTTTTAAATAAGAGGGGAAGATGATAAGGTTCTCCTTTAAAAATCGTTTTGGAGAGGAAAAGAAGCTCAGGGCTGGGGAGGGTTTTTGGGAAGAAGCTTTGGTATGGCTCCAATGGGAGGCATGATGTGCCTCCATGCACAGCTCCAGAACGGATTAGGTGTCAGAATCTTTGAGTGGGAAGTCTCCTGGAGAGGGAAAAGAGAGGAAAAAGCCGAGAAAAGAGGCAGGAATTTGCTGCCAGGCTAGAGGCTCCCTCTAGTGCCGATTCCCAGAGCTGCCAGGGACCAGGGATCCTCTCATCCCAGCAGGAAAAGCTCAGGAGGGGACAGCCAGCAGAGCTGTCTCCAGGGGGCCAGCCCCAGTCATTCCCTGCTCCAGACATTTCCTGCTCCAACCATTCTGCTCCAGCCCTCAGAACACCTTTGGGTGCTTTTCCAGCTGGTGCCACCAAAACCCCGGGGCAGTGAGCCTGGAGACCCTGAGCAGCGCCGCCTCAGCCAGCCTGGCCTTCCTGCCCGGATCCCGGCGTGGCAATTCCCAGGAAGTGCTGACAGCCATGGGAACTGACAGGCCCCAGCCCTGGGAACATCCCCAGCTTGTCCCTGTGTCCCTGCCAACACATACGTGAGTGCCACTCTTCAAATATTTGCCCCGGCCGAGCTGAGATGGGTTCTGTGGGGCAGTGTCCAAAGCCAGAGCTCAGCGTTCCTGGATCCACCTGGATGCTCAGCTCTGCCCCACACATGTCCCCTTCTGTCCTATCCATGTCCCTGAGCAGGGACAGGGACAGGGACAGGGACAGGCGTGGGGATGGCCGTTGTTGGGCAAGGGACAGCCAGAGCATTTTCCAGCAGCTCAGGGATGGCCCCATATCCCAAATCCCCATCCCATGAGGAGCAGCCTCATCCTGCTGTGCCCTGAGGGACATGACTCTCCCAGGTCCCAAACTCCCAAATCCTCGTCCCATGAGGAGCAGCCTCATCCTGCTGTGCCCTGGGGGATACTCCCACTCCAAGGCCTTCCCAGAGCTCCGTTTCATGCAATCTGTGTCCCCACCCAGCACGAGGTGTTCCCTCTCCCTGCACAGTATCCTCCAGGACCACAGCTCGGGGAGGGGGGGGGAGCTCTGGGGATGAAGGAAACAAAACGGGAGAGGGGACTGGGGCTTCCCAGAGCACAGAGAGTGGAATGTTGGTGCTCCCATAGGATGGGAGCCCGGCCAGGCCGCTCCCAGCAGCGCTGCAGCATCTCCACGTGCCGGGAGATGGCAATCTCCATCTTCCGATGGCATTCCCGGCGCAGGGAAGGAGCCTGATGGAGCTCCCAGCTCGGCCCTGCGCAGGGAAATCCCGCTCCAGCCCTTCCAAAGGAGCGGGATTTATTCCCGCGTTCGAATCAATATCGGGTGTTTACCCTGCGCTGCTTTATCTGCCTCCCTCTTCCCGAATAAACCGGGGAAAATTGGAGTGTCCCCGTTATCTGTTTGCCATCTGCCCCGGGTTTAGTGGCTCCATGGACTACGCTTTGGATCAACAAGGTTTTATTGGTTCCTGTCACTGCAGGCTGGCAGCGACCGAGCTAAATGAGACATCAAACCTCCCTCCTTCCCTCTTTCCCTCCTCCCTCTGCTGGGCTGCAGCACCCAGGCAGCCAGGGCTCAGCTTTTTTGGGAAAAGAAGAGGAAAATTGGGATTTCATCAAATTTCGAGCATTTCCTCCCTTCCCTGGGGGCTGGAAGAGCGGGGGGGTGCTTCCCCTCCCGACAAAGGAGGAGGGGGTGGACACAGCACGCTCCTTGTTTAATCCTAATCCTACTTCTAGGAATAAATATGGGATTAAAAAGCATCCTGGGAATCCAAACCTTGCTTTCCCGAGATCCCCATCACTCCTTTCACCTCTGGAAGGTGGGATGGGATAACTGCAGACACAACCACAGCAGAACAGGAGGGCACAGGGATGGGGTTAGGACCTCTGGAGTTCTCCTCATTCCTGGGTGGGCAGGAAAGGCTCTGCCAAACCCCAGGCACACGCAACAAAGGATCCTCCCTTACCCTGCCCAATTCTGAGCAAATTTGGGCTGGTTTAATGAAAAATGGTGAAAGGGAGGCCCTGGGAGGCCTCATCCTGATGTCACGGACACAAACCCAGCAGGTGACAGCCATGCTTGGGTTTAATGACCTGTTCCAACCCAGAAATGGGTAGTGAGAGCTGAAATCCTGATGGATCTTGGGCATCATGGCCCCACACATTCCAGGAGCAGGGAATTAATGAAGCAGCACATTGGCTTTATCCAGCCCCGTCCCAGCAGCTTGGCTGCCTCTCCCAAGTTTCTGAGGGGAAAAGAACCATGGAGATTTTATTTTCCATCATTATAAAGGAAAAACCCCAAGTTTTTAAGTAGGAAACATCACCTCTGCAGGGTATCCCACGTTATACATGTGGCATCTCCCTTACGTGGCTGCGAGGTGAAAGGGGACACTCATCCCAAAAAACTGCTTGGAAACACAGCCATGCCATGTGGGAACACATCTCCTCCTTCCCACTCCTTTTCTCCCTTTTTAACAGTACAAATGCCATTCCACCACCCCACAATTCACCTGAGGGGCGACAGCGGTGTGGGAGCTGAGCTCCGGGAATTTGAGCCGGGCAAATTCCAGCCTAAATAACCTCTGAATGTGCGAATGGAAGGGCAAGCAGCCGGGCTGCTCCCTCGCCGAGATGTCCGGGCTGGGTTTTTCTATTACTGCTATCGGGAGGATCTCGGCAGACAGATGCATTTACTGTTTGCCGCCCGAAGATAATGAAAAGAAACAGTTTAAAAAATCAGATTAGGGGTGGAAAAATTGCCTAATGATTATAATTCCCAACTCAACCGCTGAATAATGATGTATTCAAGAGTTGTCACCGCGTGATGAAAGGGGCCTCATATGAGAGATTCTCGCCTCTGAAGCATGACTGCGGATGAATTGCAGCGAGATACAATCCCGCGATAAGGGACAATGAGAGCCTCGAGGACACTTCAGAACGGGCTCCTCAGCACGAAGCCAGAGCCGCAATAAAAGCCCATGAATTATAAAAAAAAAAGTTTCCAAATTATTTCTGATAAAAGAGGAGCCAAGGTGAAAGAGAAAAGCAGAAGAATCCCCCAAACCCGCGCGCACGCCGGCTGCAGTGCAGTGGGGAAAGGGAAACGCACTCTGTAGGCCCCAAAGGATGAATTGGAAAGGGAATGCTGTGGCTTTTCCTTGGAAAATCTGTTCAGTAAGGCAAACTGGGGTGTGGGTGGGTGTGCAGTGGCTGGCAGGAGGGATCGGCTGCTCCCAGGAGCAAAGGCTGGATCCACAAGGAAGGAGGGAAGCGTGGCTTGGGCACCTACCAACTCCCTCCCAGCCCAGGAGCCACCCAGCGTCAACCTGCCCTAAATCCCTGAATGCCATTAGAGATTAAAGAGCTCTCCAGCTCCCAAGGCCTTTCCAGGAGCACCTTGGGCAACAGCTGGGCATGAAAAAACTCCCAGAGCAGCACCAGAGCGTGTCCCAGCAACATGGAAAAGCTGGGAGCCCACATTCTCCAGTCTCAAAACCAAAGGTAGCCAGAAGATGGTATTGGAGTCACCCTTCCCTTGGGAGCACCAAGCTGTGATCCCACCGGGAAGAAGGGAAAAGATGGATTTTTCATGTTCTCCATGGTCTGAAATGCAGATGCCTGTACTCCAAGTAGCCATGGCACCAGGAACGGCGATGATTTATGGGAAGCTGCACCAGCATCCATTATTCATGTGGGAAGCAAGGAAAGGGCTTTGATACCGATCAGGAAAAGCTTCAAATCCATGGGCAGGATAAACTTGGTTGAATGGTGTCACCTGGAGCGAGGATGGAGCTCTGGGGCACATATCACCCAGGACAGCTGCACTTGGACAAGATGGGCACTAATTCTGCTTGGAAGAGAGCTGCATCCCAAAATCCCTGCTGGAATTGCTGCTCCAGATTGGTGTCAAGGCTTCGATTGCTGTGGGTGCCCACAAACCTTGCTTAGAGCACATTTCCCTCTAAAATCCGCCAAATTTTTAGCTCAGAATTCCATCAGTCACCCCAAACTCTGCCTCACTCAGGCGGAGGGGGAATGGCAGGATCTGCCAGGAGCACTTGGTCTGAAATGCTGCATCTCTGACCTCTCCTGGCGGCGCTGGGACGAGGCACTGCCCAATTACAGCTCGATTCCTGCTAATGAAGGGACACCAAGCACAGCCACCGCTGGGGATGTCTCCCGCTAAACGGCTGCAATTAGAGCGCTTGCTGTTAATTGCACTCATTAATTTTGTGCGTGTGGAGCAGCTGCAGGAGAAGCAGCTCCAGGGCTGGCAGTGTGGTGGAGCATCCCTGGATTGTCCCACTGGCATCCAGGACAATCCCATGGCAGTGTCATGATCCCAGAATGATCCCAGATCCCAAAAGACGGGAAAAGGCAGGAAGTCGATTTTGGGGCTCATTAACACCAAAGGCTTTCCCATTGCTGATTCCCTTGGATAAAAGCAGTTGTTTGTGGGATCAAACCCAGGCCTACAACACCTAAAACTGGGCTGGAATCCTCAAAAAGCCAAATGCCGCAGGAAGCAGAGCCAGCAGCACATCCCAACCCAGCACATTTTCCCTCTCTCCCTTCCCAGTGCTGCCCTTGCTCAATTTTGGTTTGGCTGATTGGGTGTTTATGTTTATTCCTCTGGCATTATTTCTATTTTTAGCTTCCCAAACTGCAGGGGAAAAAAAGCCCTTTAACTTTCCTGTGGGCTCTCCAATTCTCACAGCTCATTCCCAGGGAATGCAGCACGGCAGAGCCCAGGAGCCCCAGCACCTCTCACCCAAGCACCCTGCTGCGCTTCCAGGGAGAGCGCTGCCCTGCTCCATCTGGCAGCCAGGCCTGGAATTCGGGAGGAAA
Source organism: Chloropsis cyanopogon (assembly GCA_013400585.1). NCBI lineage: Eukaryota > Metazoa > Chordata > Aves > Passeriformes > Irenidae > Chloropsis > Chloropsis cyanopogon. The sequence goes on along the minus strand of WEZZ01024550.1, from coordinate 40,893 downwards.
CAATCTTTGCCTCATTTTCCCTGTTTCCAGCAGGATCTCTCTTTCTGTCACCTCATTACAGCTCCCGCCCAGAGCTGCTACCGAATCCCAGCTGGACTGGAGGCAGAGCACAGAGAGGGAACGGGAGATTCCACAACTCTTTCATCCTAAACTTTCTGCCCTTTCAGTCTTTCTCCACAGGGCTTGCTCCAGCCAACTGATCAAGCACCTCTGTGCTTGATTCAGAGGTGCCCTGGATACAGACACCTCAAATCCCCAGGGAACAGAACTGGGCACAGATTTCAGCTTCCCAACCCTACCACATCCCCTCAGAGCCCCAAATTCCCTGGAAAAAAAGCTTTCCCAGTTCTCCAGCTCCAAACCAGCCTCCCTGGGAGAGGTTCAGTCCCTTTCTCCACCAGAATATTCATATTTTCCCATTTGCACCTTATTTTAAAGCCCTTTCTCTCTCTCCCTTCTTCCTTTTTTTTTTTTTTTTCTTTTCTTCCTGGACAGTGAATGTGCTGTTTTTGTCCCCGCTCTTTCTCTGGCCCTGATCCTGTGACAAAAAATTAATGTGCAACCATCTGAAGTGGCCACGGTGGGGCAAAGCCTGGCTCCCTTGAGCACAACCCCCATTCATGCCCTGTGCTCACCCCGTGACTCCAACGGGACAAACTCACAGGGCAGAAAGTTGTTTGTTGTCCTTCAAATGGCTCCATTGTCCATTGTTGGGGCTCTTTCCTGAGCTCCGAGTCTTCCTTCAGCTCCGCTCCGCGCCTGTCCCAGAGCCTGCAGGGGACGGGCACGGCAAGCACCCTTGGGGCTCCTGGTGTGGTGAGGGGACACTTATCCTAAAATTCTGCCCCGTTTGGGAGTGCTGGGTAAGAATCTCCCTGCCTTTATCCATGGGGTTGTGCTGCAGGAATCAGGAATAACCTCATTTTCCACTCAGCAAGACCCCCCTGCCTGTCTCCAGCCCCCATCCCCATCCACCTGCATCCCAAATCTGTGGCTTTGCTCCCAAACGGGCAGAGCTGGGCTCTTCCCTGCCAAATCCTTGTGGCTGGAAAAGGCTGAGGAAAAAGGGCTTTTTCCAAGAGTGGCTGAATACATTGGGCATGGTTCCTCTCCAGGGCTTTGTGCCTGCTGAAAGGGGAGATAAAAGGTCCTTGTCCTCCCCAAATCAGTTGCCTGGCGGGAACAGGAGGAATGAAAAATATCTTGGAGCAGCGAGACACGGGCCGGGCATGTCTTTCTGGGAAATCGCTGAATGGTTTGGGATGGAAGGGACCCTAAAGCTCATCTCATTCCATCCCCCTGCTGTGGGCAGGGATACCTTCCACTGTCCCAGGTTGATCCCACCTGGCCTTGGATGCTTCCAGGGATGCAGGGGCAGCCACAGCTTCTCTGGGCACCCTGTGCCAGCGCCTCACTAATCCCACAGTAAAAGTCCCTTCTGATATCTTATTTAAATTGACCTCATTTAGTTTTAAAACAAGCTGAGTTTAAAACCATAACAAAATTTGAATCCAGCTCATTTGGAAGCACTAAAAATGCCCAGATTCGGCCCATTTTGAGGGATGCAGGGATCCAGGCACGAGGCTGGCAGGGGAGTGGGGCAAGGGCTACCTCCTGCCTCCACTGGGTGACGCTTCCCTATGCTCGGAGGTGACTTTGAGGACATTTCGGGGCTGTTTGGACCGAAATCCCCCTTGCCGGGCGCCGGGGCGAGATGCGGGGAGCGGCCACACGGTGTCAGCGCAGAAACGCTGCAGAAGGAGGGGAAACTTCTGGTCCAACCTTTGGGATTCTCCTCTCCCTGCCTCCAGCTCAAACACTTTCCATAACCCTCAGCCAGGGGATTTTCCGTGCGCTGACAGGGCAAGGAACAGGTGGGAGATCCTCTCCAGATCCCTAGCAAGCCGCAGCCCGTTTTCCCCCCCAGAGAAAGTGCCCTCTGAATCCAAACCCTCACGGCCCCACGAGCACAACCCTAGGACGAACACCTGTTTATGGGGGCCGAGGGTGGAACTCGCTGGAACGATACCCGGACCAATCTGCCCGGCACTAAACCGGAGACCGCAGCGATTAAGGGACAAAGTGGCTTTTGGAAGCCTCTTGGGTGTGACAGGGCGCAGGGGCAGCCTGGCGCCCTCCCAGAGCTCAGGGGCGGCCTGAAATGCTCAGGAATCACCAGCAGCGCCACCGCAGGGTCCCCGCAGCGGGTTCCCGGTTTGTGCCGGGAGCCCCCCACTCCCCCTCCCCAGCGTTCCAGGGAATGTATCCCAGCCAGTTCCAGGGGGATGCGGCTGGAGAGCCGCGCTGGAACGCGGCTGCCGACATTAAATTCTGCTCCAGCTCTCCGCGTCACCTTCAATTTCTCTCTAAGCCGCCGTGTTTATTTAACCGAATCTGCCTCCCGTCACTCGGAGCAGCAGCTCTCAACCTTTAAACAGCCCAAGAGCCACTTCAGCCCGCGGCGGATGCCGAGAGCCGCCGAGCCAGGCAGGCTCAAAGGAGCCGCCGCTTTGTGCCGTGAGTGCCTCCAGCTCCGGTTCATTCATCCCGCCCGAGCTGGAGCTCATCCCGAGTTTTCCAGCCGTCCTTCGCTGGTGAAAGTTCCGGTGCCGCCAGCGAGTGACCCACAGCGGCTTCTGACCACCGTGTGCCAGCATCCACCCGTGGACAGCTCTTCCGGTCACCATTCCATCCCCAGCGCCAGGGAAAACACTTCCCGCTGGATTATTTGGGAGTATCATCGCTGGGCGTCAGCCTCCAGAAAAAAGCTCCTTTTCCCAAGCCTCTCCAAGCAACCAGAACTTCCCAGCCTCCAGAGGAATCCAAGGGAAGCTTTGGACTGGTCCCCAGTGGGAGCCCCAGCACCCAGCACCTCCCTAATTCCACCGGCACTTCCCTCTTTGTGCCACAGGGGCCAAATCCAGCAGGACCTCAGTCTTTCGCCGTTACAGAGGCCCCAGAAACTGGGAAGCCTCCCCAGGCACTTCCCAAAGCTTTGGGCACTGGGATCAGCCCTTCCTTTGGCAGGGGCTGAGAAGGGGGCAGGGAAGCTGAGCTGTGAGAAGCCCATCTGTACACTTGTCACCCTGGGACCAGCTTCCCATACCCATTCTTGGGAGTTTCATGCTGACTCCGGGTTCACCACGAGGCGTTCAGGAGCCCAAACCCAATTTGCAGGTAGGAAAAACCTTGGCTGGCTTTGCTGTTTACTCTCGTTGAGCATAATGAAAATGTTAAAATGCCGAGTCACTTGACACCTGCCACCCAGTAATGCACTTGCTTCCCTTTTTTTTTTTTTTTTTTTTTCTTTTGCATACAAGAGTTGGTGAATTTATTTCAAGCTCTTCAATTCTCTGAAGTTGAGGAGGACTCACTGCATATTCAGCAAGCTGCCACCATGCTGACATATCTCACATCCTCCGCCGTGTTAAGTCTCTTCATTTATTCTTTTACAGATGGCCCCAGAATTTGCTCCGTGGTGAATAAAATTATCTTGGGTGTCCTTCAGGAAAATAATGCAGGGCTTTTGGAGTGAGAGTGGGAAGTTCAAGGCAAATCTGCCAGGTAGCCAGCACGTGAAGAACAAGTCGTTGAACCTCTCTCATCGAGCTGTCATCTCCTCCTCGGGCTCCCCTGGCTGCAGACAGGCTCCTACCTCGGTGAGCAATGACCAGCACCACAGCCTGCCGGGTGGCCAGAGCAGCCCCGGGATGCTGCTCCGAACCCTGCTGCTCACCTGAGTGACGTGTCCCTGGGGGGGAAGAGGGTGGCAAGGGGTGGGCAGCAACAGCCAGGGCTGCAGCCCCCAAATTGTGGGGGTTTCAGGCCAAATTGGGGTGGCCTTGCCTCAAGAGCAGGTCTGAGCGCTGGACTCATAAACACAGTGACCCAAGGTGAGCCTGGGCTGTGACCACTGAGGGTGAGGGAGGTGATGCCTCTGCTGGGTTTTCTTGGGGGTTTTTTGGGTTATTTTTTACAAATAATCATCCTCCTCCTGTTTGCTGGTTCAGGGACAGCCAGGAGGGCACAGGATGAGCACCTGCATCCCACAGGGTGCACCACTAGGGATAAAACGCTGCCTGAGCATCCCTGATCTCGGATCGGCTCTAAACTCAAGGAAAACCAAGATTCCACATCCACAGACTTCCCCTTCCACTCCCAGTGGAACCATCCAGCAGCTCCATCCTGCTGGGAACTGGAGAAATGGGAACCAAAGAGCCTGACTTTGGAAACCCCAGCCCTTTTTCCTGCTTCCCCAGTCTCCCCCTTTCCCAGTGAGCCTCTTCCCCCTGCAGCCACGTGTTTTCCACGGCTCCCGAGCCCCGGAGTGCTCTCAGTTATTTAAGGTGGCCGAACCTCTGCCTTTTGTGCAAACCCAAGCCCGAGCAGCCCTGAGAGGGAGAAAGTTGATCTCGGTGTTAATTTGGATTAGGGATGCACACACGCGGCAGAATAAAGCTGGAGCTGCGGGCTCCTCTCCCTGTGTAATTTGTTCTCCATTGTCAGCGTCGTGGTTGGTCCCGAAATTACAGAGCCTGAGGAGTTATTCAACACGAGGTGTTGGACATGAAAAGGGAGAGAGGCTTGGGAAATGACCACGAGGAGAACATTTAAATCAACACTGAGATTACAGAGACAGAGAGCACAAAAGGGGCTCCAAGCTCCTTCGGTTTCCTTCCACTGCGTTTGAGTGTCACCTGAGAGGGAAAAAAATCCCAAATGGGTTCATCACAGTGAGGAAAAGCCCAGGAATCTCCTGCCTCCAGCACAGCCCAGTAATTACCCTCAGAGCAGCACAGGTCAGGCATTCAGCACCCAGCTAATCCCTAGCCAGGAGCTACGTCAGTTCACCCGCATCCCTGTTCCCTGGAAAAGCTTGGACTGGGGAGGAATTCATGAAACCATCCCAGAATGGTTTGAATTGGAAAGGCCTTTAAATCTCATCCAGTGTCACCCCCTGCCATGGGGCACCTTCCACTGTCCCAGGTTCCTCCAAACCCCATCCAACCCGGTCTGGGACACTCCCAGGGATAGGGCACCCCTTGTATATCTCAGAGTGCTGGCGGTTCTATTTCCCCTCTTTTCCACGTATTTTCCTCCTTTTTAAGGCCTCCCTGCTGCTTTGCTCTGCCTGCACAGCAATTGAAGGCTGATGCCCCCCAAATTTACAGCAAATCCCTGGGGATGGAGCCAGGTTTGCCAACGCCACTCCCCTCTCAGCAAAGCCAAGAAGCAGCCCCTCCACACTCCCAGCCAGGAGTATTTCCAAGGCCCCCAAATTCCTGGAAAATCCCAAATTCAGCCAATTTCTCCTCTGTCTCTCATTCAAATCGGTGTTTTGTGAGACCCCAGACTGCCAGGGGGGAGGAAACCAGACCTTGTTATTGCTGTGAATAATATTTGATGATAAGAAAATCTTTTGGCTTTACTTCCAATTATCTTTTTTTTTTTTCAAACAGTGAGCTTTTATCTCAAAAAGAATCAACTTTTCTTTGCCTTTGAAGAGCAGAACCCTCCTGATATTCATTACATGACTCAGGACCTTCCCTTTGATGGAAAACTCTGGATTAGAAGCAGCATTCGGCACCCTCATTAGCATGAATGTGACCTACTATCGCAACAAACAGAGTGTGCAGAGCTATCTCCTGGGCAAAAGAGTTTGCCTAGCAGAGCCAAGAGGAGGAAACAAACCCTCAACAGGCATTATCCAACGTAAATACTAAATTTATTAAAAGAAAAAAAGGAGTGGGAGGAAAAAGCAGCCAAAATGGGCATATTTTTCTTGCTAGAACTGCAGAATCCCATCCCCACTCATCCCCTTGCCTCAGTGACTTTTCCTGCTTCTCCTAGAGCTTGAGTCCCAGGAATTCAAGTCTGAGCGGGTAAAATAAAGGTGCACATCCCTAAAGGCACCTCCACAGCCCCAAAATCCCGAGTTCCACTCAGGAGAAGAGTCAATCCAGGTATTTTTTGGTTATTCCTGTGGCAGGACTGTGTCCGGCAGTAGCTGTGTGGGGATGAACAACAACCACCCAACACCTTGAGCTGAGCATCCCGAAGGAGCAGCACAGACTCCAGCAGCACACTTCCTGCCATTCCCAGGAAAATGAGCAGGTTTTAGCAGGAAAACAGTCTCTGTGGCTGTTGGGCTTGGTGCTTGTGTCCCTTGGGCTGCTCTGTGACCACAAGGAATCATTCAGGGGTGCTGGAAAAACATTTATCCATAAAACCCGACAACATCGAATACTCTTCCCTGCTCACCCCACCTCCCCGAGCCAGCCTAGCTACTGGGACATCCTGGAGGGAAGGAGCAGCGAGGGCTGGGATTACACATTAGCCAGGGCAGCATGGGGCTGGGGATGGTTCCCGGACAGGAGGAAAGAGCAGCCGCTGTCCCGGTTAATGTGTAACAGCTCTGCCACGTCTCCCTCACCTTCTGCTCACCAGCAGCTGCCAGGGAAGGCACCAGACATGAGCCGGGCCCAGGCAGGGCTTATGAGCCCCTCAGGGGGCACCGAGAGAGCAGGGGTGAGGGGCAGGTGGGCAGGGAGGGTCCTGCCCCTGGGATCAGGGGTGAGGGAAAGCTGGGGCACTTTGCTCCCAGGTCATCCTGAGCAGGGCCAAATCCTGCTCAGAGCCCCCTGGCTCCCTGTGCCTTCCCCAGATGTCTCCTACGAATCCATGCCCCATTCCCATTCTTCAGCAGCAGACGTGTGTGTTTCCCTCCTCATCAAACCTCCTCCTCCTCCTCATGTACTCCTTCTCCTGGCTGAATGGCTGCGGCAGGAATTTCCCTCAGGTTCGGGTTCTGAGGCACAGAGACCCCAGGGACACATTTCATCCATCCTCCCACCCCACAAGAGCTGCACTGTTCCACTGGGATTCCACTTTTCCTATCAGCCATTCCCACAGAAGTGGAAGAACCTGGGAATGAGCCCCTCCCAGCCCAGCTTTGAAGAGCCCCTGAAGTGTCTCTGCCATGCTGTCACTTGGGATGTGGCAGGGTTTCCCAGGAGTGTCCTTGGAGCACGTGGTGCTGCTGACCTGCTCCCACTGGGATCCACTGTGGAACACAGGGAATTCCTGGGAGGGTTGGCAGCCAATGCTCCCACCAAGGTTTTCCATGTGGAACCCATTAGTGATGGGCAAGTCCAGATGGAAAATGAGCCAAGCAGCATTCTGATCTCCAAGAGTATCAGAGAATCATGGAATATCCTGAGCTGGAAGGACCCACCAGCACCATCCATTCCAGCTCCTGTCCCTGCACAGACACCCCAGCAATCCCACCCTGAGCAACCCTGAGTTGGATCGGAGCCATGACCATTCCCTGCGGAGCCTATTCAGTGCCTTCCCACCCTCTGGATGAAAAACCTTCCCCTAATATCCATTCTAAACCTTCCCTCCAGTCCTGTCTCCACTGGGGACAACATTGCCTCCAACCCTGCCTGGTCCCTTCCTAGGAAGCCGCTGGCCGGCGTTGACACCACCCTGGCTGTGTCCCCTTGGGCGCAGTGTTCCCACCAGCATTCTGGCTGATCCTGGCTGACAGCGATTCCACCGCGCATTCCCACCACTGCCGGGGTCCAGGCTGGGAGATGGACGCGTGATTGATGGGGCGCCCGCGATACGGCGCGAGCGCTCCTTATCTGCGCCTCACCGGTGGCTCTGCGTCGCTCCCAGGGTTTATGGCATCACTGTCACTTGGCTTTTTTCTTTTTTTCTTTCCCACCCTGCTTGGTTTTTCCCATCGGGGAATCTGTTTCACCTGCAGGATTTGTGGAGCTGGGTGAAGCGTCCCGGGCAAAAGCCGTTGTCTGTAAGCATGGGTGGGCACAGGGGAGTTGGAGCAGATGCTTTCCATGGCAGGGTTCTGGGAGCTAAATCCATCCAGAGCAACTTCCTGAGGGATTCCAAGCCCAACATGGCAGTGGTGAATTCCATCCAAAAAGTTGGGTGTGCATGGCCGGACCAAGTTGGCTGTGGAGACAGGGGAAGAGGGGAGGAGAAAACCAGTCCAAGTGGGAATGTCATTGGCATCACCGGGGCATCCTCCTGCTCCCTCTGCTTCCCCAGGAACATGAGCTTCCGCTTGGAAACCCTGGGAAATGTCCCCTGCTCTGCCAGGCAGGTGAGATGAGGCCAAGGCCACAGCGTCTCCATGGTGTCCCCAAAATTGTTGTTGTCACAGGACCCCCACAGCCCACACATCCTCCCACAGGCAAACACTGGTGTCTGAACTGGTGTCCCAACCTGGAGCTGCTGTGCCCCCACCAGCTCCCACCAGCACCTGCTCCTGCTCCATCCCAGGGCAACGCCCAGGAAAAAGCAGAATAACGCGAAATAAAATGAAATTCAATTCTCTATTTTACTATCTTAAGAGTGGGTGCCCGCTTCCAACTGAAACCTGCCTGAGTGGGGCAATCCCTCTGCACAGGTTTCCTCCTTCCCTGCCCTGTTCCAGGTGCCAGGAGCAGGAGCTAGAGAGAGCTGCAGCAGATTGCGCTGTGTGCTCAGCCCGGGGACAGCCTGTGGCCATCTGTCTGCTCCAGGTGTGCGCCAGGCCAGCGCAGGGACAGCGCTCGGGCTCCTCAAACACACCAGGGCTGTAAAGGGGGGTGTGGGGGTGTGGGGCTGCTCCCCCAGCCCCTCCACCTGCTGTTGTCTCCTCCCTCACATTCCCTGCTCTGGTGGACTGAGCATCTTTTTAATTCCTTCTGCAAACCAGGCTGGAATAAGGAGCTCAGCCCAGACTTCCCAGTTCCTGCTCTTCCCTGCCGTGTCCCAGTGCTGCCTTCCCAAGCACTGCACTTGGGGCAGTCTGGATTCCTTCACTTTTGGGAAAGAGCTGTGGGTGACAAGTGGAAATACATCCCTTCAGCCAGGGAATTTTGGGGGTATTTCGCCCCACCTGGGCATTCCAAGCCCAGAGCTCCGAGGCTGCTCCCAATCCTGGGACACAAAGTGGTGCCATCTCCATTCTCTGCTGGAGAGGAGTTGAGGAGTTGAGCAAATGACCCTGTCATGAGGTGGAGCCCATCCCAACCTCCCCAGACTAGAGTCCAGACCTCCCACCTTCACACCAACCCCTCCAGGAGACTCCACATGGGATGTCTGAGGAGCAGAAAGGACTAAATCTCCAAGGCTGAGCTTCACTCTGTAGTCTCTGGGCCTGCTGGTTTGGTTCCAGCAGCTCTGGGGCATGATGAGATCCACACACCAGGTGCCAAAATGCCCTCAAAGTGAAAATAATTAATAAAAACGGGTTTGTTAATAAAATAGGACTCTTTTATTCATAAAATAGGAACTGGTTTACAGCACAGCCCAGGTTTTACAGCACAGTTCAGGACAGCTGCCCCAAGGAATGCCTGTGGGACCCTAAATGCAGCTCCTGCTCCCTTGCCTTTTCCTGCACTTGCCCTCCTTCCTGGATGAGGGGAGACAGGAGCTGGAGCTGGTTTGTAACTCCAATCCCTCTGTGCAGCATTCCCTAGGGGTGGAGCAAGACACGTCCTGAACACCCAGCCTGAATTTACTCCTGTGAAAGCGGAGACCCTGCAGATTTATGCAAATAAACATGTCTGCAAATCACTGTTGCTTGATTGGTACTTTTATGTGGGTGACATAAAATTACAGAATTATTTTCTCCCCCGGTTTCACTCAGCAATCCGGGCACTTTATCCAAACAAAACAAGCTTGACAAAATTATTAATTGCCTGGAATGGGATCTTTATTGATCGGTGTGGGGATCAATCACTTTATCTGTGGGCAGCTCTGCTGGAGCTGCCTGTGACTGTGGGATTTCACAGGACCCATATCTGCCCTGGGACTTTCACACAGGACTCCAAGGTCTTTCCAGAAACGGGGCAGGTGCTGGGGAGGATCCAGGTCAGGCGGGATGGAGAAGGAGCTCTGTCGCCTCTCCTCTGCCCCCAGCAGCCAGCGGTGTTTGCGTGTCACCCACAAAGCCTTTGGAAGGGACATGGAATGCCCAGGAAGCCCTCGTGACTAGCTGGGAGCTCTCCATGCTCTCTGGAATCCCAGAGGGAGCGTACCTTTGGAAGGAGCCTCCTGCAACCGGGGACCGCTGGGAAGCGGCCGCGGCACCAGGCTCAGGATGTTTGGCAAACACTCTCGGGCACGTGGGGTGTTTTTTGGGGTTGTCCAGGAGCCGGACTCGATGTGCCTCAACTCAGGATAATCCAGCATTCCATGACGTCTCTTCATACTTCAGGGAAGTCGGGCAGCACCGCCTTCTGTCACCAACTCCGTCGCCTCCCTTCCAAATGATAATGATAATTTTAAGATTATGTTAAAACCCGAAAAGGACCTCAGAAAGGGGGGCAGGGGAAGGGGCAGCGGCCGGGGGCGGCCGTGCCAGCGCAGCTCCCGCACACCGGCGCTATCAGCGGCCGGATCAGCCGCGTATCTAATGTAAACGAGCCTGTGCACATCAATAGCGTGCCACATCTGGCTGTTTGGCTGCGCGGCGCCCTGGCTACCGAGCCATCCGCGCACGGCGAGCGGGCGGCCGGGCCGG
>WEZZ01024550.1:2389-16137 GCA_013400585.1 Chloropsis cyanopogon | reverse complement strand
GGGATGGCCGCGCGGCGGCGCTGCTGGATAAGGGACGCGCCGTCGGGCCCGCCCCTCGGGACCCGGCAGGGAGGGGCCCCTCGCACCCGCCCGATGCCACGGAGAGGAGGGACGGGCCGCAGGAGGGATGCGGACAGCCCCGGGGGCAGGGGACAGCCCCCTCCCCCAGCCCCTGCCTCTCCTCGCTGCGGGAGGAGCGGCCTTGGCCCTAAACCGACGGGGTTTAGGTTCCCCCAAAGCCCGGGGACATCGCCTTGAAATCCAGGGCAGAGCTCGGGTCGTAACGAGGTCTGGCCCCTGAGCCTCACGAGGGGCAGGATACCGCGGCAGCAGGGACTGGTGCCACCCCTCAAGCTCCCTGAGCCCCAGAACCCCACCTTTGGGACAAGCAGGGTGTCCCCAAACCCCGGGCAGGGTTTCGTGCTCAGCACTCGCCCTTTCCCCGCCCGAAGAACGAACAAATACATGGCGAGGACAACGTAGAATTCCGGAGAGCTGGAGAGGGTTAGGCAGCGCATCCACGGCTTCCTCCCGGCTCTCCCGCCGCACAGGGAGCGACAGGGACGGCGACAACTCCCTCCCTGCACTGGGGACACTAGGGACACCGCGGGCAGTGCAGGCTGCACACCCAGAGGGAACCAGGCACCTGGGCACGGTAGGTGAGTGCCTCAGGACAGCCCTGTGCTTCTCCCTCACCGGGTGATGCCTCACTGAATTTTGGGTTTCATTCAGTGCTAGTGAATTTACTGCATTTTGCACAATACCGTTAATTAACGGTAATTATGTAGAGAATCAGGGAATTTCTGACGAGAGAGACACAGGAGGGACCCCTCCTTTCAGCTCCCCCACGGCCCTTGCAGGCAGCAGCCTCGCTCTCTTCCTCTTTTTCTCTCTCCTGCTTTCCCTCCCTCCCTCTGTCCCTTTCTCCCTCTCCTGCCCGTGGCTGGCGAAGGTTGTCCAGCAGACTCAGAGAACCTGGGATGCTTCAACTGCAAAGGACAAGCAGTTGATCGGGGAAAAACAAAAAACCAAAACAAACAAAACAAAACAAAAAAACCCAAAAAACAAAACAAAACAAATACCCCATCCAAACAAAAAAGAAAACAAACAAACAAAACTACAAAACAAAACAAACAAACAGAAAAAAGAACAAAAAAGAAGAAGAGGAGGATTTAAGGCTGCAGAGTGGTTGAGTGGTTGGGTGCAGCATTATTCCCTCCCACAGGCCCCACAAGTCTCACCAACCACAAAACTCAAAGTTTGTCTGAACATATTTTATTGGTTCATACAAAGGTTTTGGCAGTTTTAGTGGGGTTCATGAACTGCTCCTGAGTTCCACTGACATATCTGGGGTTAAACCACCAGGAGTCACATCCATGCTGTCCATACAAAACATACAGATCTGCTGGGAAAACCCAAGAGCTCAGACAAACCTCTCTGGGATTGTTCCAGGTTCACAGAGTGCCTCGATCCTGCCTCGGGATCTGCTGCCTTCTGTGGGATTTAGCCCCAATTCAGGGAGAAAGTTTTTCGTGAGATAAAAACTGCAAGAAATAAATTGTGTCAAATCGTGCTGTCACCTCCTCAGCTTGGGTCTGGCCGAGCAGGCTCAACTGTTTCAGGGAAAGAAGTTTAAGAAGTGGTTAAGAAGGTTTAAGATGTAGTTGTGTCTTTGGATGCACAGGGATGGAGCTGCTCCTCTCCACAACCTGTGGGATGTGTCACTTCTGGCTCCTACACACACATCCTGCAGGGAGGAGGTGTCTGCAGGAAAAGAGTTCAGCTCTGGTTGTTCAAGAGTCTGGAAAAAACATCCCTGGAAGATTTCCCCCATCGTGGAACTTCCCAGCTGTTGTTCAGACATTATTTCCCCCCTCTTCAGTTAGAGTTGTCCCACAAAAACTCACTGACTCTTAAAAGAGATGAAAGCAGTACACAGGATTCTGAACGCAAAATCAGGCCAAGTGATTCAGCCTCAATAAACTTTGGGTATAAATGGCCATAAATCCCTCATATCCTCGGGGATGTGTCTTCATCCTCTGTCACACCACAGAGGAGCTCTTGGCACCGCGTCCCACAGGTAACACAATTTCCCAACCCTCCTTGGTGCAGCCCCTCCCGAGGACAGATACTCCCCGGGGGTGCAGCAGCTCGGCTCGTGTGTGGCTGAAGGCTTTGCTCATCCTTTTCCTCCCCTTTATGCTTTCCTTGTCACTCCAGTGGCTCGAGAAGGGCTGCCCCTCTCCTTCCACAGCCTGCACACCAACAGGAGCATTATTCATTCCCAGAGCATGGCACAGATCAGCCTGAAACATTCCAGAGGGAGCTGCAGGGAAGTGACCCCTGAGGTTTTTTCCCCAGATGTTTTCCCAAAATCTCACAGCAACGCCATAGAAGTAGGTTTAGAACCCCTTTGGCTGAGGCAGGTGTAAGGCAGAGCCCATGAGTGAGCCCAGGACTAAACCGGTGACTCCCAGACCAGACTTGCCCTGCCCCAGGAGCGAGAGGAGATGCTGCCCCACACGTATCCAGAAGGTCTTGGAATTCCCCCAGCGGGAGGGAGGCCCTGGCTGCTCATCAGACCCATCACAGGTGAGGAAGAGATCAGCGGTGATTTCGGACACAAACCCAGATCCAGGGGCCACGACCCCAGCCCTCCTTCACGCCCCTTCAGCACCTCCCTGGGGGTGATATTGGGAATTCCCTGCCGCCCACTCTACCCTCATGGACCCTCGGCCCCATTGGCGCTCATCAGCACCAGATCCATGGATTTCCACACCCGATGGAAGTGATGACAGTGCCAGGCACCTCATCAGGCTCCTCCTGCCACATTGCAGCCAGGATGGAAACCCCTCGTGCAATCCTAACTATCCAAAACGCCCAAAACAAAGGGCTTAACGGGCAAAACTCCCTCCTGGCTCATGGGATGCTTTTTAAGTGATGGAAAAATGCAGGACTTGCCTTTGATATCCCACTCAGAGTTAGGGAACAGCTGGATGAAAACCTACGACAAAAGGGAATTCAGTGTTGTCATTAGTGGTGACTTGGGGTGGCAGCTGTTTGCTGTGGGTTTCAGGCAGCTCCTTGATTGGTCCCTCTCAAGTGAGGCCACTTAAAACTCCATATTACAGGGAAAAAGGCAATGGAAACATCCCCAGCTTTTCGTATTTCAGTTCTCTCAAGGGTTTCTGAAAGAGGCGAAAATAAAACACCCCAGAGCCATCAAAGAGCAAACAGAGCTGATTGTGGTGAGGAGGGAGGGAGAAAAGGAGGAATGATCACTCAGTGGGCACCCAACACCTTCCTGGCGCATCCCAGAGCACCCCACGCACAGTATATCCAACCTCCCTTCCCACACAAAGTCTTGGGGAAAACGAATCAACAAACAGATCACACAACGTACATAAAAAGTCAGAGGAATGGTAACATTGGAAGTCATTCTGCCCTGGTGGAGTACATTCAGGATAAATTTTTGTTCTCCTCCCTTTCTCTTGAACCCAGGGTTTGCAAACAATCAACAAATAATAAATAATAAATGACTGATCATAGAAGAGCAGCTCCAGTACTGTGTGATCCTGCCTGGCAGAAACCTGCCCAAATGTTGGTCTGTCCAAAGTCCCTCTGGAACACATCAGTGGCTCTCAGCTGGGCCACACAGCCACAACATCAAAATGTTGTCACATCCAGTGCCAGCAAAAATGTTCAGCAGGGATTTGGCGGTGCTGTGGCAGTAGGGTACCGGCTCTGGGAAAACCCATATGACATCCAGCCCCATCTATCCTGGTGTGTGTGGGTGCCCAGAGGTACCAGCTCACCTCATTTGCCTTTGGGAGATTTTGACTTTGGAAAACGTGGTGGGTTGTTTTTTCTGGATCTCCTGGCACCTGTAAAGGAATAAATCGTCAGTGGCGCACCTGAAGCCATCTGGCTGGGCTCATCATTGGGTTTTACCACTGCCATGAAGAAAATAATAAACAAGCCCAGACTTTCCATGTGGCTGTTGCCATTGTGCTGGGATTCAAACAGAAATGTGGGAACAATCCCTGTTTGGCTCCATCCCGTTGTTCCAAAACCAGGCTCTGTTCACACCCCAAGGCAGGTGAGGGCAGGGAACAGCACCTACCTGGGTTTGGAGATTTCCTGCTCCACCTCAGCCACGGGGGAGCTGAAGAGCTTCACTGTTCCTGTTCCTTAATTCATTATAACCATTGATTATCAGACAGGGAGCATTCCACGTGTTCTTCCAGCAGCTCCTGCCCCTGGTCACCAGCAGGGACACTGGGGACCTCTCCCCATGCAAACAGCATTTAAGCCCCTAAACACTCAGTCTCAACTTTCTGCAGCTTGATTTTAAAGGCAAATAGCAGCTTTTCTCCTCGCCATCAATAATTCATAGGCCACTCCAGATAGCCATCAAATATATAATCAAATTAAGTTAATGTATCTTGAGGTTTGCAACTCAAGGTTTCCTTTCTCAGCCCACAGGATGACCCCCTCTGTTTGGGTTGCTGCTTAATCACTGCACAATATTTGTTTTGGCTTGGCTGTCTGTGAGGAGAGATTTATCCCATCCCATCTGGCTGCAGCGTAGGAGTCAACAGGGGAAAAGCTGCCCTTAACTCCTCCACTGGCTGCCTTAGGGACCTTTGGGAAGGAACACCACAGTGGAGCAGCTAAAAATGTTCCAGCTACCTGCTTTGACACATTGTTTATCCGCGCTGCCAGTTTTTAAGGAATAACTCCCACCACTCCAGTCTTCTTCCACCCCCTGAGCTGCCCACGCAGCTCTTAGAAGTAACTGCACTCAGAGCAATCCCAGCTTTGTCTGTGCCCCTTGAAACCCCCCAAAATAACGACAAAGGTTTAATCTGCATTTATTTGGGATGATTTCAGCATCGCTCAGCACAGCTCCCAGAGAACTCGAGAGGAACAAGGAGCCCATTGTGCCTCATGTGCCGCACTCGAAGCCCATCAAAGCCAGTGCCAGCCTGGAAGAGCCTTAGCTTGAGATTCACTGGAGAAGCTCCCAGTGACTTCAGGAGACTTTGAATCAGGTGCTCCAAGGAGAATAAGCCACACTGGTGGTGACAGGCTCTGTGTTCATTGCCATTTGGAGATGGAACAAGGAGTTCTGAGAAGCCACAGAGGCAATAAAACAGAAAATATCAACAATAAACCTCAACAGCATTATCTGTAACTGAATGTGGAATGAGTGGAGAGAGCAGCAAACGCTTCCCAGATCTGCCCTGAAAACTTTGGGGTTAGGGAGCGTGAGAGCAGAGAACTCACACACGGAGCTGATTTTGCCACAGCTTGGGCACGGAGCAGCTCCCTGGGAGGGAAAAATGAGAGCAGGTAGATGATCAGCCCAGCCCAGGCCACCCCCACCTGGTGGGTGAGGCACAGGGGAGGAACCAGCCCCAAAACAACGAAAGCAGCAGGGCAGGCACCGCAGTGCATCCTCCTGAGGGACCAGCACCTTCCTCAGGCAGCTTTACATCCAGAAAAAACTGCCTGGGAAACCTCTTGTCCTTGGAATGCTTGCGTGAGGTCTCCAGCCATCACCTGGTGCTGGGGGGGAGGAAAAAGAGACAATTTCAGCCGTTATTCCAAAGGAGGGAAAGTGGCGCCAGCAGGAGATGATCTGCTGAGCAGCAGCGGCACGGGAGGAGCAGTTTCACTCCTCGAGTGGCACCTGAGGCACCAAGGTTTGTGTTTCCGAAAATTCCTGGCACCCACTGTGCAACTAAAGTCACTCCACGAGACCATTCCCAGGCTCCGAGCAGAAGGGATCTTAATTGCCACAGAGACACTTTTCCCTCCCATCTCTAGATCTGCACTCGTGGTTCCTGCGCTCGGGAAATTGCCGCTCTCTCCTGATTAAGTGCTTAATTGCGGCCAGAGCTTCCCCAAGTGTTTCCAGCCCCGAGCTGAAGTCCCACTTCAAACATGTGCTGTTATTGACTTCTTTATCAATTTCCTCCCCGGGAATCCCTTCCAAAGGGTGCCTGAGGGGCCCTGGGTGCATCCCTGTTCCACAAGGAGCCAAGTGGAGAGCTGGGTGCACTGGAAGAAGAGGAGCACTCGCTAACTTGGGCTCGGCAAGATGCTTTCCTTCAAGGAAAACCCAGACAAAACCAAAGGAATTTAACCATGATTTTAGCAGGTGTCCATCCCAGGGAATGCTCTAAGCCAGGTTTTGAACACCTTCATTCTACTTGAGGCAGTTCCCACCTGTGAACTCTCCTGGATCACCCACAGCTCCACAAAAAGTTTCTGGCCATGGGGAAAAGCTAAGGTTAAAATCCCCAGGAGCCTCACAACAGTGACACCAGCCCCAGCTGCTTAATGGTTAATGGAATAACATTTCCATCCGTTGTAGATGAGAAAAGATAATTACTTTCGGGGTTTAAGAACCAAATGTGTTGATCCAAATGTAATCTCAGCATTTTAGCATCTGATTATTATATCAGAAACACAAATGTCAGCGGGCTGCAGAAACGGAGTTGTCAGAAGGGGGGAAGGGAAATGTGTGACTTAAATCACACACCAGGGGAAAGTCGCCACCAAGGGACTTTTGACTTCAGTTAATTAAAAATGCTCTACTTCCCTGAAGCATTTTGGAGCTGGGAGCTCATGTTTTCCCACAGTGATCTTTCTGCTAGACCCAGAACAAGGGACAACCAGAGGGGACAACTGTGGGTCATTCCCTGCTCACCCAAACCAGGGATACAAATCCCAGATGGCTCATTCCCCACAGGGAGGAATGCAGGAATGTGTATACTGAGGGTGCTTTGGTGCTTCCATCCCAGATCTTTTTTCTGGAATTCAACTGGCACATGTCTCTGGCATCTTCTGTCACCTCCTTGGGCCCAGCTGGGCCTGTTTGTCCCTGCTGTCCCAAACCTGCTCTGCTGAACCCAGAGAGCACGGGAGAGGTTTCCTTTCCAACCCAAACCACCCCAGAACCTGCAGCAGCAGCCCATCCCTGAGGCAGTTCATGCAGGAGATGACAGGAGTCCCTGTTCTCCAGGAATCCCTGTTCTCCAGGAATTCCTGTTCTCCCTATCACAAAAGCATCCAGCGCACACAGGGACCAGCACACGATGTTAACACGAGAGTTTTGCCAAGAACTGACTGGAATCGTGGTGCTTTGCTGCTGAACAAAGCCCTTGCCTTGATTTCTCAGCCAAGTTCAAGTTCCCAGCAGGCTGATCGTCCCCCCCCCCCCCCCCCCAACCCTGAAGCACTCACTGCTGTATGGAATTTTATTAAATTGCCAGCATGGGCAGCCATTCAAAGTTTGTGTGGCTCGATGTGATCGATGGCAGCAAAACACAGGAGGAAAGGAAGGGGGAGGGGGGCACCCCTGTTTGTTAAAGCTTTTTCTTTTCCCTTTTGAATAAAATGTCAACTCCATTATATAGATGTCAACTCCATTACTGCAACACTCCTGTGGCAGCCTCAAAATGGAACTATCTGCTAATAAAACAACTTTCTCGCAGGGGGAGCAGAGGGCAAGTTACCTGCTGGAGGTTCCAATCTGGTTAAGAAAATTCCTGTTTATCCCTGCAGGCACAAACAGCATTTCCATTATCCTGGTTTCCTCCTCGTCTTTGTCGGCCCCAAAGTAAAAACCTGCTCTTGTATCCTGATGAACCTGCGGTGGTCACAGACCTTTCCTCGTTAGAGAAGGCGGAAAATGGGGAGAGCGGTGCCTAGCGTGCTCGAAAAAAAATCTGGGTTCGATGGAATAGTCTGGGATTGAAGGCACCTGAAATATCCCCTTGTTCCAGCAGCAGCCAAGGTGGGAAAAACAGAGAAGCAGCTTCCTGGGAGTCCTGCTCCAGGGGTACCGTAAGCACCAGCCCAAAAGCACTTTCAGAGAAGCTCCTGGAAGGATTCAGCATGTTTGTGTGCCTGAGAAACCAGGATACACTTGGGAAGAGAATTTGCGGCAAAACTAGAGGCTCCCATCCCTCCACAGCTCCTTTGGAATATAAATTCTATTTTTAAACAGCCAGGAAGGAGGGGAAGCCCCTCAGCCTTACCAGACATCAGCTGTGAGAGGCCAGGGCTCCTCTCTCGCTCTCAGGTTTGCTGGCTGCACACAGCCCCATGCAGACAAAGATGAGAGGAACATATTTAGAAAAGAATAAAGAAACCCATTCCACGACGGGAGTTGTTTAGATAATTTCCCTTGGACTTACAAGCACTAAACAACAGCCGGCGAGCCACATCTCCCAGATAACCTTTTCCTTCAAATCTCTCTTCCAAAGGATTGGCCTTTGACAAAGGCGTCTCTGGGAGCGCGGCTCCAGCAGGCTTTGAGGCAGCTCGTAGGTAGAGCCTTGCTGAGAGAAGGCCGTGACGATTCCTCAAACAATTATTTTTCCCGGTATCCTTTGCACAGAGAGAGCTAATTAACTGCCTGCCAGGTTCTGTGGATCCAGGGCACAGAATGAAGCAGCACAAATGTCATAATTAATTAGCAGTTTAGCACCAGAATGAACGCAGCAAAGGTGCTGTGTCTGGTACTGGGTGGGGAACATTCCGTGTGCCAGGCACTGGGGCAGATCCAGCCTGGACATCAGAAGGAATTTCTTCATGGAAAGGGAAGTTGGGCATTGGAAGTGCCCGGGGAGGTTTGGAGTTGCTATCCTTGGAGTGCCCAAGGAAAGACTGGAGGTGGCACTCAGTGCTCCAGGCTGGGGACAAGGTAGGCATTGGGCACAGCTTGGACTAATGGGCTGGGAGGGATTTTCCAACCTCAGTGGTTCTGTGAACACACCACAGAGTCCCAAACTGTTGGAGGCTCAGCTGGAATCACCGAGAAATGAGGAATAACTTGTCATGTGCCCCTGTGGAGCTGGGCAGGGACAGCGCACCAGGCTGGGATTGTCCCTGCCCCAGTGCCACCACAGGGCGTGCCCAGCCCCAGGCCCTGCTCTTTCCCAGGGACAACATCCATCCTACCTCTCCCCCCCCCACACCAGGACACCTTGTTTCCCGATTTTTAGTGAGAATGACCCTGCCAGTGGCCACCAGGCACCTCCCAGGCCTTCTCCCAGCCCACCTTGCCGTGGGGACAGAGATGTGTTTGGCACAGAGACCTGAAGCCGTCACGCGTCTCCCATGGGCAGCAATTCCTTTCCCGGGGGTGGAAGAGGGGCTCAGCCACATTGAGTTATCAGCTTTCCCCTGGACCAAGGCTGTCATAGCAGGGGTTAGACCTGGGGCAGGCCCAGCACCAGATCTGCCACACCAATTAAAACTTAATTAAAACCAATTAAAACACCAATTAAAACAATTAGAATCATCAAGGCTGGCTTCTGGCAAGAGCCAAAACCCAAGAACTCCCTGAGAAAACTCTCAGCCCCACCCTTTTTCCCTGAGCAGATGTTCCTGGTGCTGTGGGGACTGGGGAGTGTATCCCACATACCTGGCGCTCAGCAGGGGACAGGTCCCCATGGGACACCTCAAATCCTGCCCTTGTGAGATCCACAGCCCTGAAAATAAAACCCCCAGGACTCAGGCATGATTCCCAAGGGCTCCAGAGCAGGGCCGATTCCTGCAGGAAAATAAGAGCGAGGACTTACAGGCATCCGTGTCTCCTTCCATCCTCGGCTCCCTCAGCTCCACTCCCTTCCCCATCCACTGTGGGAGATCTTCAGGGGGCAAGAGCAAAGCGAGGGACAAAGCCCCTCAGCCCTGCATCCATTCGAGATCATCCCGCTGCCAGCGCCGGGTCGTGCCAGGAGGGGAAGGCAGCGCTGAGCCCAGTTTGGGTTATTGAAATGCCACTCCTGCCTCGCAGAGCCAACTCCATGGTGACAAACAACACCGGGGAGCTGTGACACCGGTGGGTCAGAGCCAGCACAGCAGCACCAGGAGGGAACAATGAGACAGAGCAGGAACCCGGGCTGTGGGAAAAAGGATGGCCTTGAGGAAGAGAAAACACATGGCACGCAGGAGAAGGTCCTTAACTTCAGTTTCCTCTTTTTTTAACCTAATGAAGTCTTTTATTAACCCCATCTGGAAGAGGCCAGCACCTCTCCAACATCTGCTCGGGGGCTTGGTTCAAGTGTGAAACTTCGCTGTTTTTCCAAGCACGGCTTATTCCAGCACTTCAACAATGGGATGTTTCCAGGGATTTCTGCCCCCCCCACAAAGTGCTGACTCCTGCAGGTGAGAGTCCCAAAAACAGTGGTTCAGTAATGTCCATCAGTCATGAGGGACCATGCACCACAGAGTTCCACATGGGGAGGTTGCTCCTCGTGACAGAGCAGCCGATTCCCAAAGCTGGGAAGGCATCAGCAGGGCACTCATCCTGTCACTGCCTCCCACAGCCCAGAGGGAATTTCCCTGTGGAACAGCTTTGGATCCAGGAAAAGGTGGCTACAGCAGCAGGGATTTCTGTGGAGGAAGCCTGGGAGACATCTCCCACCACCACGTGCTTGTTTGAGAGCAGAACTCGTCTGCTTCGGGGTCACATCCTTCATAAATCCAGTTTAACAGACTCCTCCTAACCCTGTCTTGTCCTGCTCTGCTATTCCCAGCTCTGGCCATTCCCCATTCAGGATCTGGGTCACTTCCACACCAGGCTGTCCCAAAAACTGCAGGATGCTTGCCTGGAGCCTCCCTGGCTCCCTCAACTTGATTTAAAGGATGTCTGTGTGGTGTTTCCCAGCCCTGTACAGTCTGGAGCTGCTGGCAGGATCCAACAGGGCCAGGAGGAGTCGATATCTGACCACGGAGAGTCCAGCAGCACGAGGGGCCAGCCTGGGGCTCAGGGACCCTTGACCATGTCCCATCTTGAGGTGATCCCACAGCAAGACTGGCTGTCACACCTCAGCTCCCACAGGTTTGTCCCAGGTTTATTCCATCTCTGCCATGTCTGGGCTTCAGCTCCTTCAGCTCCAGTGGCAGGGAGCAAACCCCGAAACTGCTCCTCAGCTGCCGCTGGCAGGGGGATAAATATCCTGAAATCCTAGTTGGTCCCCATTTCACACCCAGAGCTGCACCACTGGATCACCTTCCCTGGCTCTCCACATCCTTGGGAAACGACACATTCCCTATTCCCCTGTCAGGTCCTGCACCCATCAGACACAATCCTGCTCCTCAGGGTTGTACAGAAAAGAGGGATGGACTTTTCCTCCAAAAGAGGGGATTTCTCCCCACTTTGATGCTCCAGGGCCCCAAGTCACTATGGTTACTCCTAACTGTACACAGAATATTGCTCTGATTTCAGAATTCGTGGAGATTATCCTTCAGTAAGCCTCTCTACTTGATGACTTCCTCACACTGTATCTAAATCCAACCCAAATGAAGGTTTTACCATCTTTTTATTTTCTCCTTTCCCAAGAAAACCCACGTGCTTGTCTGGGGGTTTGTGTGGATCTAGCTCAGTCAGGAAGTGAAATTCCCAGCTGAACACAGGCAGCCTCTGGCTCCTTCACCCTCCCTGACAGCACAAGGATGTCTCCTGGGCAGCAGAGGCAGGGATAAAGCTCACTGCAAGTCCCCAGCAGCAGCACAGTGTCCTGGACATGCACTGAACCCAGCTGCCATGGATATGCTGGATAACCCTGGAAGTGCTCCAGGCCAGGCTGCACGGGGCCCTGGCAACCTAATCTGGAGCTGGCATCCCTGCCCATTGCAGGAGCTGGGAACAGGATGGTCCTTCTGGTCCCTTCCATCCCAAACCGGGCAAGAAGCCCACGGTGATCCCACAGCCCAGGCCAGGTAAAACCCATGGAAAAACATCCATGGGCCATGTGGAAGGGCTCCCATTCCAAAGGCAGGAGTAGTCACAAGCAGCACAAATCAGGATGGAATTTAAACCTGGGAGTGACTCAGGAGCCCGGATTTTCCTGGCGTTCCCTCACCCGCGCTGCAGCCACAGGGAAAGCCAGCCTTGTTATTCCCACTAATTAAACTGGGAAAACAATATGGAATGAAAAACACAGCCTCCACAAAGGGAGAGAGGCAGTGGGCCCAGCACAAAGGAGCCAGCGTCATGAGCTGCTGCCAGGCAGGAATGGGGCAGGTGTCAGGGACTGGGGATCGGGGATTGGGGATTGGGGATTGGGGATCAGGGATCCAGGATCCTGATCTGGGCACAGAGTGTTGCGGTGCCAGAGAAATATCTGCATTCTGTTATCTGAGGAAAAGCTGGAGGAGATGCCCCAGGAATATCACGCAGCACTGGAGTATTTTCTGCCACCTCAATAATTAGGAAAACCTTAAAAGCAGATCTGGAATATTTTGCTTTCCTGCTGCCCACACTGGAACCAGCTCTGCTCCCATCCACACACTTTTCCCTTTCCAGAGACTTTTCCCAGCCGGATCTGAGGACACAAGACATTAACCTGGGAGCTCAGCAGCTGGAAACATCCCCTTTCACAGGCAGGATGAAAGCTGGCTTGTCCCCTCTCTGCCACCCAAGCCCCACAGGAAAACACATCCATCCCGTAAACAGTAATTCCAGGGAAGGGTGTGTGAGATCAATATATTTATTGGGTGGAGGAGTGTTTATCCCAAAAAAGTTGCATAAGAAAAACCTACAAACCACAAGGATAAACATTGTGCCACGACAGTTATCATGGTGTAAAGAGGGGCAGGGAACTCTGCGGGTGGACAGGGAGATAACGCCCCCTAAATCTGACTTTAGGGTGAGCAACCCCCCCAGACCTGCCACAGGGCCTCCTGGTGCGGCCGTGCCACCTCCGGCCACTCTTGATGGGCGTTCCTGATGGGCATTCCTGCCGGGCATCCCAGCAGCTCCTCGTTCAAGCTCCATTTCCCCAGGGAAGGGAGAGGCGGTGCCCGCAGGAGCGGCGGTGTCCCCGTGCCGGTTTAATTTCTTGCCTTGCCTGTGAGCAGCCCATTTAGCTCCACTTCAGACTCCTAATTCCGGGGTTTGCATGGAAATGGTTTTAGAGTGCGCTGGAAACCCCGGGTTCCCTTTCGAATCTCGCGACATCTTTGGAAAGCAATTCCTTAAGCCTCCGTTTCCGAGACCCTTTTAATCTCTGCAAATTATCGGTGAGAGCTGAATCAAGGCAAACTGCCACCACAGCGCTGTCGCCGCGCAGAGAGAGGCCACCGCTGATTATTTAGAGGAAACCATCGCTTTCGGGGCGAGAAATAAATTAGCATTTATACTGGATTATTGAAAAACGCCCCCCAAAAAATCAGCCTCCATCTCCGTGTCAATTGTGGCTCACCGAGGTCAACACCTCCGCTGTGACAGGCACGGGCTCGCACAGCAAAGGACAACTTATGTGTGGAAATGAGCCCCGAATGTGTCATTATTATCCGGGAGACAAGCCGGGCTGGGAAATGACATCTGCACTCCTGGAAATAACATCTGCGCAGCCCGGGATCCGGGCGACCTTCCACGGAATGGGGGTAATCAGGGAGCGGGGAAAATCACCCTCAAAAATTAAAAACCAAGAGTTTGGCTCTTTGCTGTTGCATTTCCTACGTGTTGGGTTTGGGGTTTTTTTGTTTGTTTGGTTTTTTTTTTTTTTTGGGTTTTTTTGGGGGGTATAATTTTTACATTAATCTCAACAGGACGCGTGTGGTGTAGATGGTTTTATTCCCTTAATACCGCGTAGGAAGAGGGAGCGGGGGGAGGGAGGAGTAGGATGAGGACGATTTCAAAAACTAATGAACTAATGCCTTCATTGTTTTACTGAAGTCTTAATGGCCAGGCGTGACAAGCCCGCGGGAGCTGCGCGGCC
>WEZZ01024549.1:30689-51485 GCA_013400585.1 Chloropsis cyanopogon | reverse complement strand
TATAATTAGCTTGTCTAGTAAAATATTCTTCAACTTTTAATCTGCCTTAAAAAAAACCCTGTTTCATGTATGGCTCATGCTCTTAAACGTATTCTGTGAAACTTCAGTGATTTTTCTTTCTTCTAGGTGTAAAATGACCTTATCTACATTGCTTGCTGTAGTGATATCATT
This sequence comes from Chloropsis cyanopogon, assembly GCA_013400585.1. Classification (NCBI taxonomy): domain Eukaryota; kingdom Metazoa; phylum Chordata; class Aves; order Passeriformes; family Irenidae; genus Chloropsis; species Chloropsis cyanopogon. The sequence continues at coordinate 51,314 of WEZZ01024549.1, read as the reverse complement.
ACTAAATTGAACAAAGGTGTCAGTAGCAAAGCTCAATGTGTCAGCTTGAAAATAACATTGAAGTAAAATAAAATTAAATGAAACCTGAGGATTAAGTCAATTTTCAGCTTAAACAATGATCCTGTATTTCTGTACAGATGGCTACTGCACAATCTCTCAGGAAAGAATACTCCTTAAGAAGGCAAGAATCTTCTCTAAATAAAAAGTCAGCTAAGAAGAAAGATGGGACACTACAGAAAATTGGTGATTTTTTCCAAAGTTCTCCTACTATTATTCACTCCAAAGGTTTGTACAGTATAAATAAGGCTTATTCTCTATTCTCTGGCCACTGTAGAGTGGCAGAAAAGAAAAGATTGTCTTAGTTGTGAGGACCACATAATTCGAAAACTTAGGTTAAGTGTGAAATATAACCCAGGTAGAATGAAAGATGCAGTGTGAAATATGTGCATATTTATCATCAAATCAATGATAACTTATAGTCCCAAAATGTTGGAGTTACTCTGTACTTATTTACACATAAAGGCAATTTTAGGAACTTACTCTGCTGCTCTAAAAAAATCAAGGATTGAATCCAAACTCCAAATCTTACCTCGTTCTATAAGCAATCCCTTGTTGCTGTGGAAATTTTGTTTTTGTTTTTTGATATATGTTAATTCTGTGAAATCCAAAAGCCATGAAAATATTTGGAAGTCTTCATTAAACTGCATATATAACAATTAATGGATTTTGTTAAGTTTAGGTATAGCCTTGGGAAGATTATTGCTTGGACTTTCTGTTGAAGGATATGTTTTTATTCTTTCCTACAGTAAGAATGGTCTCTGGGTTACTGTGCTTTTAAAAAAAATTAAAATTAGCAGGGGGTACATGGAATCAGCAATATTCTAAAAGACACTATTATTTGTTTAAGACAAAATTGGTCATTTTTTAATGTGGACAGTTAAAATAAACTGTACCAACATGAAAGCTTGTCCTGCCACAGAGTACATCTTAAATTATCTGACATAATACAGTCTAGATAATAACTGTGTGAAATTTTTAAAAATTTCTGTGTTTGTCATATTGGTTCTAGGAGCTCAGTAATTATTATCATCAGTGGAAGCCAAAGTCAGACTACTTAAAATTTTCTTATTAATTTGAGCAAATGAGCAAATGAGATCTGTTTTGTAACGTTTATTACCATGTCCTTTAGGGTTTCCGTCTGTATTGCTTATTTCTCATTTCTCTTATTTTTTCCTAGTGCACATACTCCTCTCTTTATAGAGCTAGTACTTGTTTGATTGAACTATAAAAAGGTATAGAAAAAGTTGACTGTTACACTGTGCTTCTGTCAGCACAAAAGTTAAGCCTGTTGTTCAACTTAGTAGTCTTTAAGTGAGATCTCAGTGAGATCTGAATCCTAATTGATTTTTAATGTGCTATTTAATTGTGTCCTTTAAGCTTTTGCACCTGAAGCTACAGAAGATTGCTTCCCGCTACAGAAAACTGGTAGTCAAATACCACTTCTGAATTTTTATATTTGAACTTTGGTCTACACTGGTTTTAATTTTTAAACTGTTTTAAAAAAGCCTACTTTATTCATGAATTTTGAGGCTCACAAAACCATGACATGTATTTATGATAAAATTTGTCTTCTAGCAAAGAAGCTTATTGAGACAATAAGCTCTCCCAAGTCTGCAGAACAAGAAAATGCCAAAGAAAACGATCTCAAGCCGAAACGAGCTAAGAGAAAGCTGTATTCAACTGACATTTCTGGCCCTCTAGATATCCCTGGATCTTCAGTAAGTGATTAAGATTCCTGTTTTGCCCACTGAAATGTTTTTCTGTAGTCTTAAATTGAAACTACTAGGGGAAAAGACAAATCTGAAGGCCTAATCAAGTTGCGGAAGAGGTTTGAAAATACCAACTTATATATTTATTCTACCTAATCATTCCTTTTGGTCTTTTCATTCTGCTGTTTTACTTTTTTTTGTGTGTGTGTGTGTTCTCACCTTTCTTTGACTGCTGAATGACTGTATAGGTGATGCAGCAGTCACAGAGATACTTTCACATCTGGATTCACAGATATCTTGTAGTGTGTGCAGGATTACTTTTTCTCTGCTACTGCAGTGATGTCTTAATTTGTTTTTCCAGTAGTTGCAGTTGATCTAAGTGTATAATAAAATATATGTATATTATATATATGTATATATAAAAATAAGTAGCATGAAGGGAGAATAGAAACAGAGATCAGTAAGGCATCCACAGATTTGGAGGGACATGATTGAAGCACAATAAAGGTCTGCATGTACAATTAACTTTACAGGTGAGCACCAAAGGTATTTCTCAATTCCATTTATGCCCAGGTGATATTTGGGCATAACAGAATGTGGATACATCCATGCTTTTCAAACCACAGTCTAAAATAGCCTTCTGGATGTGTTTTAATTTTGTGGCTCTGTCTGTACCAGTCTAAGAGTCTTGCAGGCCAGAGTTTGATGTATTGTTTCAGAAATCCAGCTTTATGGTTTAGACAGTAACTGTAGTGCTGAGCATTCTTCTGCTCTTTTGGAAGTACATCTCTTCATTCTGTTCCATCCTTTCTTCTCCATGCTGTGGTAAGCATTTGCCCATACTAAGGTAGCCTATTGAATTTTCTGTAAGTTGTATAAATGGATGCAGCAGAACCCACAATGCTGTCCACAGGAGGAAGAAGAAAATGGCAGAAGTGCTGAGCAAAATGAGCTAAGAAGCTTGGAAGTGAAAGAAAAATGAAAGACTGCACCCTGGGAAGTCAGAGAAAGCTAGAGAAATTTAAGCTAAAAAATGTTTTCTGGACATTTCCTGTATCAGAAAATGAATATTAGATTCTAGAAGTGAGAGCTGCATTCAGACATTTTTCTTTGGACTTTGGTATTTGTTCCAGCAAAAATGGGATTTTGTATGTTAATGGAATTTGTTGCTTATGATGCACTAAGATTGATCTATCCTGGACACCCCTGACAAAAAAACCTAATAGAATCATAGAATTGTTAAGTTTGAGTCCAACTGTTAACCCAGCACCACTGGGTTAACTCCACAAAACCATATTCCCAAGGGCCACGTCCACATTTTTTGAACACTTCCAGGAATGGTGTTTATACCACTTCCCTGGCCAGCCTGTTCTACTGACTGACCACCCCCTCAGTGAGTGGGTAAATTTCACCAGAGTGACTCAGGTAAAACTCTGGAAACAGGTTCTGGGAAAAACTGTTCTGTTGGGCACATAAATCTAAAAGGTGAATGTCATTTGTGTCTGAAGAAATGCTGAATAACCATCTTTTAATGCATCTTTTTCAGATCCTTGTAGAACAAAAAGAGAAAGAAAGTGATCATCTAATCATCAAGCGACGGCTGCGATCAAGAATAGCAAAATAACCTTGCAAAAATGTGGTTTATATTTCTTAGCTAGGACCTATTCCCATTGTATTATTCTAGCTCGTTGTATGTAGGACGCAATAGATGTTTAGTCATGCTTCAAAATCTGTATATAGTTGTATAGAATTGTTCTGACTTCATTAAAATTGTGAAGTTCAAAAAACCTTGTGTGTGAAACTTTTTTTGTGTACTAGAAACAGTGTCTTTGGGAGTGTTCATAACTTACTCATTGTGCAGTAAGAGCTATGCCTGTGTGGAATGGTTTAAATTGCTTTCTTTAAGGCAGCCCTATCTACCTTGACTTTGAGTAGAAAGAAATGAGTACACATTGATACTTTACATCCTTAAATTCTTCTAAAATAGAAGATAGTGCAAGTATTTGAACATGGTTGAAACCTGATGCGTGCTGTGAAGAGGAAAAACGAAAGCTGCTTTCCCGAAGGTGGCCGCAGGGTGTGCCAAGGCCGGGTCCCGCACGGAGCAGCGCGGCCCCCGGGAGGCGGCGCCGGGACACCGCGGCTCGGGGAGCCAGCCGGAGGGACTGCGGGCTTGGCTTGGCTTTGCTTTGGGCTTAACCCCCTTTGGTCCCGTTTAGCCGCGCTTCGCAAAAGAAGCCTCAGAGCGGGGCATTGCATCCTGCCCAAGTCCTTGCCCTGCAGAGCTTTTGCCCTCTCCTGCCTGCCCACGCACGCAGCCATCGGCACAGAGGGCTGGCCAGGGGTTCGGTCAATGTCCCTTCGGCTGCTCCTGCTCTGCCCTGTGCTCTGCCTCCAAGCACCACCAGAAATTATTGCAGGGGCTCTGTGCAATACACCAAATGCTAATCCTCCCCTCAGCGACCTTAAACACCTTGGCTGTAGTCAGATGAGCCAGTTGAAAATTTCTTGGCTGGCAACATTGTCCCTGTGCAATCTCCTACAGATTCAGTTTCTTAAAGAATAGAAGCATGGAAGTAAGCTGACATGAGTGAGTTACTTGGGAGTGTTTGACAGAAGCCTTAAAAGCAGCTGCCATACAATACAGTTTTATTTTCTGAAGAAAAGAGAGAGTCACAGTTGCTGTACAAATTAGTTTTTCCTTGCTTGTAGACTTGTGATATCGAGGTTTGTGTTCTAAGGAAAAAGGATTGATAAAAAAAAGAGAAGTTATAAATTTATATTTAAATACCTCATTAAGTTTAACTGCTTGGTGTTAATCAGATACTTCTGCATGCGGATGCCAATGTGGAAGCTAGTGCTGATCTCAAGAGGGATCATAGAATCATGTTCCCAGGAGAGACAGGCAGCTACTACACAAGTACTAAACCAAGGAATTATAGAAGTAGATGCATTTGAAATTAGCCATACTGGAGGGGTTTTTTGACCTGTTCCACGTGTAACAGTTACAATGTAACACTGTTTGAACTCTGAGAGAAACAGGTTTCCAAAGTTTGAATACTATAAGAGGATGCATCACTGTTTTATTCCATTATGAAAAGTGTGTGCTACATCTATATTGCTTATTTTGATTTGGGTTTTAGGACAGCCCTGAAAAGGCGAAAAAATAATACTACTGTGGCATCATCAGATAAAAAGCTGTTATCTCCTTCCTGTGTTAATGAGACCTGGACAAATGCTTCCAGTAGACAGCAGTGTGACTCAGGACCAGCCTGCAAAATCAAACACTGTAACTTGAAGTATCACAGGGCCATTGAAACTGACTCTGATTAACTGCACTGTGTGAATTACTTAAGCTGATTTTCCCATTCCAGAAATCTGAAAGCTATTGACTATGTAACATTGGAGGCAGGGGCATAGTAGTGAACAATCTAGAACAAGGCATGCTGGTTGGGTTTCACCTATATCTAATATTTATATGTGATTATATCACAGAAGAGGTTTTTTTTTTGTTATTTATTGTAACAGCATTTTCATCATGAGAACAGCCTAATTACTCGTTTCCACTGTGTAACACCTCTCCTCCCCCCAACAGTGTATTTACTCGTGCTCTGCTGGTACAAAATTGACCTTTTAAAAAGGTCAGTGTTTGGTGATTATCAGACTTATTTGTGTGCATTTCCATAATGCACAACCAGCAGGGAAAATAAGTTCCTTCACTTAAAAGAGTAATTGAACATTTAAGACAGCAGTTGTATCAGTTTGACACCCTCTGACACTTAACTGCTGTGACAACAGGGTATCATCCAAAGTTATTGGCAATTTTTTAAGACACTGTTGTCAGTGAGTTCCATCGAGGCTGACTCTTTGTGAGGCATGGAGAGCAAGAGGCATTATTGCTGCACAAATTCATTTCAGCACTGTTCTTTTGTTAGCAGAAGTTCCTAGCAAACAACAGTACTGGCTCCTCTCTCTCCACCCCTCTGGGCTGCTGCAGTGTTCTCAGCCAGAGCCAGGCTGTGCAGATAAACTGGCTGGCTTGTCATTTCTACAAAGTCTCTGAGCTCCCTATTGCCCTATGATAAGTGGAATAAAATTACCCACATTTATTCCCAGATACATCAGCCTTTTAATGTTTAACATGATGTTACTTTTCAGGTTTTGATTAATTATTTAGTCCATGATTTCATTGGAGCTGAGATTTTGCATCTAAATGCAAGAAGTGTTTGGAGGTCTCAGGCTTTGCTCAACACGTATGAGGTCACAACATCCTTCTCTGAAAGAAATTACAATTACAGTCCAAGTATTTCCTTATTGGTAGAAACTTTTTATGCTCATCTGTGGGAAAGGAGGTCTCTGTGATGGTTGAGATGCTGCTGCACAGGTTCACATTCCCCCTTCCTTCCCCAAGAAGCTCTGGCTTTTTCACCATGATGATTTGGACATGTTTTATCTCTATCTTTGTGTCTGGGATTTAAGACCTTTATGAGGAAGAGATAAAAAGGTCCATGCCTTTCCTCTCTACAGAAGGAGCATGCTGCTTCAGTAATAGGAAAGTCTTTGAAAAGTGGCTTTGAAGGAATCTTATGCTTTGAGCATTTCTGGGTTTTGAAATAGAGGCAGTGACTGAATTCCTGAGGAAAGTGGTTTTACAGAGACATCTCTGTGTTCACTGGTATTTGAAAAAGTCACTTATTCCTCTTTTGGCAGGGAGGAATGTCAGTAGCCCTGATCTGATAGCATTAAATGTGATGCTCCTGTGGGTACTTGAATAAGATGTGTTCCTCTTTGGAAAAGCACACAGCTGTGCCTGTTGAATGTCCCAGGAAATGCTTCACTTGTTAAAGTGTTTCTGGCTTTCCTTAGTTGTGCTAAGAGGTCAGGAGAAAGACTCTCTCTTTTAGTCACCCATTTAAGTTTTCCTGTTCTGAAGTGCAAATCACCCAGCATTCAGATTCCAGAGCGCTGGGCTTTCTGCAGCCACCAAGAAACAGTCTGGGCTGCTTGCTTTAGGTGGTTCAAAGAATAACTTTGAAATTAGGGAAGTGAAGGCTTTGTGGAAACTCTATGAGCAAGATGTTCTCGATCTCTTTCTTTCCAAGAGGTTTATCCAGCTAAAACCTATTATCCAAATAATAAATGTGAATGATCCTTGTTTTCCAAACAACCATTTCAACTGTTTTGAAAAAAAAACCTGGAGAGAATGCTTTGAGCTTAATTTATTTCATCTTTTTAAGCATATAATGTCCATGTGTGAAATATGAAATGGTATTTATTTCTACTAGCATCTATTGGTAATGTCAAGATGATCAGATGGATGTTCTCATCACTAATATTGACTGTTAAACTTCTTGCTTATGAAAAAACACCCAGTGAAATGCTGACTCCTGCAGACGCTGCTTATGCAAAGCTGGAACACTGACTTCCCAGCAGGAAATCACTTGGACAGTCTCACACAAAGTCAGTTTTCTCTCCCTTGTAGATAAAATTTCTTTAACATAGCCAGACTCTAGTGATGCGAATAAGTAATAAAAAATTAAATAGCGAGTACAGTCAGTCTCTTTGATTCTCATGACAGCTTTTGAAAGAAAAATCCTGTAGTTGAATTTCCCTTAAGGAGTAATTCTTGTTTACTAATGCAATAAACATAACTGATGAAAGAAATATCCGTTATACAGATATTGCCAAAATACAAAGTTCTTCGTAACTTAAACATTTTAGTCTTGTGGGAGGTAGAAATCTCTGTTCCAGTAAAAGATTTGTAAGCCATACTTCATGCAGGCCATATTTGCTTATCATTTGTGATTTACAGGAATTAAATGTCCTGCTTGATTCAAATACATTTGTAATATTGATGTTGAAATTTAATTTTTAGTTACCAAGAAAGTTTCAAAAGCCTGAGTAAAATGACGTTTCTCACCTCCTCATTGCTTAGCATTATAGCTACTAGGGAAAGCATAAATTAAAGCCTCTACAGCATGGTCAGCACCTGAAGTTTTGCCAGGTGAACTTTTGGTCTGTGAGATCACGGGGCTGATTTTGGAGCATCAGAGCATCAGTCCCCATTCAGCCAGGCTATGGCCGTACTGCTGAGCTTGTGTCTCTAAGCATTCCTGCTGGCTGGTCAGAGTAGCACCAGCACCCTGGGCCTCAGAGCCTGGGTGATCTGAATAATGCCATAGCTGAGCTGAGCCTCCCCTCTGTCTGGCAGAGCTGTCCTGTGCCTACAGGTGCAGGTGTCTCACCACCACAGATCTCAGCCTGGGCCAAGGTTTCCTGACTGGCACCTGAAATTGCTGCAGAGGCTGACTCTCTCCATGCTGAGGTTCTGCTCTTGTAGATGCCTGTAAAGTGCTGAAGTTGTGCCATCTTGAGAGCAAACAAGTCTCAGTGGACATCTTCTCGACCCTTCCTTCTTTTCCTCTCTTGCTCGTTTTCTAATATGTCACAGCACTTGAAATAGAGGCAGTGTTATTCTGCTGTTTATCCATTATCTTATAAAGATTTATGTTCTTTATCAGTATTTCAGTTTTACAGTTCAATAAACTATCATCTACAGTAAAACAGCACTTGAGGGTCCATTTGACTACAGTTGGAATGGGCTGAATATTCTCAGCTCCCTTTTGATCTAACGTTATTTCACTTCACTCCTTTTCTCCCCGCCCACGTGCAGAATCAAAATATCAATCTTGGTTTTGTTTTTAACTTTACTGAGAGAGATTTTATTGCTAAAGCACAATAACACCTCTCACTTTTTTTTAAACATCTAATGTTTGAGATTTTTAAGATTCTGTTAGTTAAAGAAATTATCTTATTGTTTGTTTCAAAAACTGGTTTCCAGATCCAATGAGCCTTTAAATAGTATTTTTAATGTCAACACACAAATGACTTAAAGCTGATTAATTTATTACCACATGCACAACACTGAATTGAATTATAAGAGTAGGCAGAGAACTTCAAAACTACCTTTTACTTTTTCCTTCTTTGGACATATTTTTCTCTTGGTTGCTGTCAGGTGTTTTTTTGCATTAACTAGAGGCACAGGAAATGCTAACACGAAGTACAAATGGTTGGAGCAGGTCATGATAGATGCTGTGTTGGACAACCCACTTGAACTATATTCAGAACCGAGATTCTGTAGACCACCAATCATGACAAAATCATAGAATGGATCAGGTTGAAAAGGACCACAGTGGGCCATCCATTGTGTCCAACCTCCCTGCTCAAGCAGGGCCATTCCAGAGTACATGGCACAGGATTGTGTCCAGATGGTTCTTGAATACCTCCAGTGAGGGAGACTCCACACCCTTTCTGGGCAATCTGTTCTAGGGTATGGTCACCTGCGCAGTAAAAAAGTTCTTTTCCTATTCAGGTGGAACAGCCTGTGCATCAGTTTCTGCCTGTCGCCTCTTGTTCTGTGTACTTGGATATCCTAGTACTTGGATATCAGCCAAGCACCCTGGGTTGGCAGAGAATACTGATATGAGAATGTAGCAATTGTAAAACTTGAGATAATGGAATCATTCTTTCATACCTCACAACTTTGCTTTCCACTGCTGCCATCCACGTATATGTACTGAGGACTAAAGCAGAAAGAGAGGACTACATCACTGTGTTGGGAACATACATCCCTTTTTGTTAGAAAATCCTATCCCAGCCTGGGAATTGATTTAATTTGTAAATCAAATTGGAACAATTTGCCTGCGTGGTAAATAAAATGTCTGTTTTAGCTGCTATATTATTCCAGCTGTCCTGACTGACTTCTCACAGTGTGCCAAAATCTGGTCTTCAGTGCAATTTTATGTGATTGGGTTGGCTTCCATGGACATTTGCCTGCAAGCAGAATTTATCCCTGTGGTTTCATTACGGACCGTAGTAAGAAGAAAATACTTTTTTCAGGAGACACAGCCTATGAGTTCTGAATGGAAAGTAAAAGATGTGTGGCTTGGAGTATGCCAAAATAACAAAAAGTTAACATTTCATGGATGCTGATCAAAAAAGGCTCCTGAAGTACTGAATTACTTGGTGTTATCAGAGATTCATTGACAGGCAAGTGCTGAAAAAGTGATTTCATTTAACTGGGGAGCTGGAGAAGCTGTTGGCAGCTGCTATGAAGAGCAGAGCCTCAAACAAGCAGAAGCATAAAGGTTAGACTACCTCAGATGTTTTAAACAGTTTTTCATTGATAATGCTTAGTCTCTGCAGTCCTTCTTTGTACAACTCCAAACAATGAAATTAAGCAAAACTGCCACATTTCTAGCCTTGTGCCCTTGGTGAGCACCACAAACCTTTGACAAAAAGCAGTTCTGCAAGTCTGTCTCCACAATTTAGCATCAGCTTTCTCTTGCATACAGTTATGGTGTCAGTGCCTTTAGGAGCAGAGAAACCTCACAGAGCTCCATCAGCAGCCAGCGAGAACAAAAACCTTCATGGCAGAAATCTGAATTCCCACTGCTCCCCAGTTTGATCTGTATCCTGTCAAAAAAAATTCCCTGAAAGCTGTAAATTTATCCATGAAGGTAGGAAAGATAAGAATGTGAGGCTACACATCTGAGATGGTATTTCTCTAAGGTGCCCATCAGCAAAAAGACTTTCAGGATGTAATTCTCCTGTAATAGAGATTAGCAATGTCTGCAGGCTGTCAGGTGTTGTCTCTGGTAGAGGGGGACAACAAAAGCATAAAAAAATAACACATTTCTGGAAAGGATAGAACTAATTCTTAATTTCAACAGTAGCTGCAGTCAACTTTTGTGGGAAACAATCCTCAGAAAATGCCCTACATTGCATATGTCTGTGAGATTTATTATTCCCTTTTAAATGACACAAACTTCAGAAAACATCCAGGCATAAACATTTCACATTTGTTTTGATCTTGCTGACTTCAAATGCCTTTCATGTTCTTTTTTTTTTTAATTTGTTTTGACTGTTTCAGTAAACTTTACAACAGAAAATTAAGGGGAAAATGGGGTGTATTACCTCCATGAAAAGTTAGGGAAAGGATTATTGAGCGGACTAAAATTTCTTGAATAAAGGAAAAAAAAAAAGAAAAACCTATAGGAATAGGAGACTGGAATAGGGTTGGATGAGATGGGTTTTTCACAAATCAGGTCTCTCTGCTGCACCCATAACAGACAGTAGCCCAGTTGGTATCAAAGCCCTTCAAAACTGGAGTCCAGACCCTTCTGGAAATCTAGTCCAAGAACTCTTTACCCTCAGGTTTCCCTGTCCTCTGGATCTCTTTGCTGCAATATCAGTTCTTTGTTCTGTCCTCACAGGATATAACCCCTTTATAATTACTTCCATGCATTTAAAGATCATCTTTTGTGTTCTATGATCTTCAGGCTTTCTTGAAAGGTCATATTTCCTAGATGTCTGCTCATTCCCTGTGCTATCCCCAATGTGGGAGTGGTTCCCCAGGTCCCCACCCTGCCCCAGCTCCACCTGCCCCAGCCGGCACTGGCTGCCTCTGCCTGGAGGTTGGTTTGGAGGTGGCTGCCAGCAGGTTTCTTCCCAGGGTGCTGTAATCCTGTGCCTGGCACGCTGGGCTAGACAGGGTGAGGAGGGTCAGGGTCCCTGGCTTGACTTGCCCTTGTTGTGGTGCAACAGGGGCACTGCCCAAACCTGGAGGCTGTGAGAAGAATTGGCCACTTCACAGGGGCATGGGGGAGGTTTAGATGTCATTTGGCTCTGTGTAGCTTCTTGCTTCAGTGGAGCTTTTATAATCTCAGGGGAGGTTTAAATCTGTTTTCTCTAGAGACAAATATTTGCTATATGTAATGAGATTTATGTGCTTGTAAGGAAAAAGCTAACAAAGTAATTTTCATCTGCTTTTAACCATGAGACTTCAGGCTCTCCAGGGATAAATAACAGTAAATAAAATACATAAATGAACATAAAAATTCTCCCTATCAAGAGATGGATTTTTACTTTGTGTAAACTGGAGCATAATTTTGCTCTGTAGAGAGAATAAAAAAGAATTGTTGCAGGATGTGCTTCACCTGTAGTTTCCCCACGTTGGCATATAAAACTTAAGGTAAATTATTTCACCAGAAAAAAGATCAATTGTCAGGAAATGCTGTCATCAGACTCCTCCAGGACAGAGCAAGGTTATTCCATTAATTATCGTTCCAGTCACTTGTCTTACTAATGTCACTCTTTATCCACAATATTCCACCTCAATGAACAGCTGAAGACAAGTGATGGAGCAGCATTACAAGCTTCTTGTTTCTGCTTTCAGACACAGAACACAGAATGAGCTAACTATGGATGTCTCTCAGCAGCTGCAGTGTGTCCTCCAGAGCAAATCCTGGTCTGTCCCTGAGATTCAGGAGTTTTCATCTCACGGGCTGCTGTGGGCACTGCTGCAGGAGGGGGGTTCTGTGGATTTAGGGAGTAGGCTCAGGTGGTGCAGGGCCCACAGGTGATTCGAGAGCACAGGGCACAACAGTGGGTGCAGGGATGGATGGATGGATGGATGGATGGATGGATGGATGGATGGATGGATGGATGGATGGATGGATGGATGGAGGGAGGGCAGGCCTCCCTTCTAGTGTCTGGTAACAATGTGCTCTGCTTTTTGAACCAAGGCCGGGGTTTTGCAGAATCCACTGTAGTCGGAGGCACATCCAGCCAAATTCATCCACTCTGTTGGGGGAGCAAGTGGTGTGAAATGCAAAGAGGATGAAAAAGCCAGAGGTAAGGAGGAATGTGGGAACTGCCCAGTACCAGTCATGTTTTTGGTGAAGACTAACATGCCCCTCCAGTGTTACCAGACTTAGAGTGGTTTATCAAACAGAGTGGGAAGAATATTGCCCTGAAAAGCTGTTGGAAGGCTGTCCCATTATGCCTGTTCTTTCACTTTTTGCGTAGCTTGATTTAAATTCCTGGATTTATTTTTCTGTCTGTATGTCTCTATCTTGATATCTGAATTGACTCACACTAGAATTTCAGTACCAGATTTGCATAAAAAAGGCAATAAAATTTTTTGCTTTTAACTTCTTGGTGGCAGATGGCTAATTGTGCTCTTTGCACCTCAGGTGTTATGGGAAGAGTTGGAACTATGGAAAAGAATCCTAACAGGTTTTTAAAGTAGTTCTTAGTGCAGAAATGGTTAATAAATTAATGTTTCTGAAGAGCTAATATGCTTCTGGCATACTTGGAAATGTAATGCTCTTTTGGAGGTGGAGGTACACAACAGCATATGTGCTCATAATCTTCAGGTAAACACTGATATATTGATAAGTTTATAGGAACACTAGAAACATAGGAATGTAAGTGTGAAACAATGAGATCTAGATTTCTGGTAAAGGATACCCCTGAATAGCTTCAGACAGTTTATTGTGTGAGTACAGAGTTTGTACTGCTCTTCATAATTCTGTTTTGGGGAGAAGTCTCACTGAATTTTTGAACCTGTGGTTTGCTCAGTTCCTGCAGCATGCTGAAATTTCAGAATTCATACAGTTTAAGCTTCTGTCCCTCTCAGCCTCCCTATGGAGATAATCTGAGCAGTTCTGTGAAAACACAGCGAGCAGTCAGCAGCTGATAGTCTCTGAGTATCTATCAGTACTGAAGGCACACTCTTGTCTCTAGGGTAAGTGAGAACTGCTGGTCTCCTACTGTTTAGCAAACTCTTCTGGGGCTCCCAGACAAATCAGTTTCTGTGCAGCCTGTCATTGGTCCCTTCATAGATTTGCACTGGCCATAAATCAAGAGCTTTCTCTTGTGCTTCCTTCACCACAGCAATGGAAAAAGAGGGAGAAATTGCACTGAATTCTGCGATGAAAAGCCTTTCCTTCAAATGCAGTTTTTGCTTTAGATGAAGTCTCTACAAAGCAAGGAAACTCTTGCTGACACTTCCTGACAACTCTGGGCTGAGGGGTTGCTTTCTTAGGGTGTTTGGGGATGGGATAGGGACCCCTTTTTCCTCCTGGTTACAGGTTTTGCTTCTCCTGGATTGCACCAGCTGCTAGCTGGGGGTGTGGAAAGGAGAACTGAAGTGCCCTGCTGTGGTCCTGCCCAGAGGCCGAGGCAGGGACTGTCCCCTCTCCCCAGACACCGATGGCTGCTGCTCTGCTCGGGCTGAGGACTGCAAAGGCAAATAAATACCTCGGCGTCTGTGGGACAGTGCTGGTCACAATTGGTGTCATCACTCTGATGTCACTTGGTCACTTCTCCTATCTCTGCACACAAAACTACCCCACAACAGATCATATGGCTCAACCTCCCTCTCAGGCCATTTGATCTCCCTTTTGGCAGCTTGCTTTAAGTAAGACACAAAACTTTGATGCAAAGCCCTACACTGGTAAAGGATTGGGAGCTTACTTTATCTCTGTCTTCACACAATTTATGTATTCCCTTATAATCTGATGTGTGCTGAGGTGTGCACCTTGGTAAATATTTTTCTCTTAGAAAACTTACAAAAACATAGGACAAAATCTATCTTTGGGTCAAAAAATAGATGACAAGTATGGTGTAGTTTAGCATCATTTGTTGTCTTTGACAGTATTTATATTTTATTTACTTAAAACCCCTAGGGAAAAACCCACATCAGGTCATCTTTGAAAAATCTAGAAGTATCCCAAATCTCAGCTTAACTTTTTCCTTCCTGATTTCCATTAATAAGTGCAACAAAGGATACTTGGAAAATGTGTATATGTCCAAAGGAGTTAATCTGAAGCAGTTTCTGGGTAAGAGTTATTGGAATTTTCTCTAAAATCAGATTTTATGGAATTCCTTTTTACTTCTCAGGATGTTTCAGTGTTAAAAAAACTCCAACAAACAAAATTAAATGTATGTGCACTGGGGAAAGAAGAAGACTTTTAAACTCCAAATTTGATTATGGTAGCCAAATCTTTGCTCCGTCTGATTTGTTAGCATAAATTTAGAGCTGTTCTCAGTTAAACCAATTACTCACAAATCCTTTTAACAACCCAAAGTCGTTGAGAACAGATCAAGTTCCCTCTCATTTAATTATAGCTACTACACTATATGGTATAATTGGGTCTTCAAGAGAATTTCCCTCTAAAAATCAGGAAGAAGCAGCTTGACCTCAAAGTCAGCTGTAAATGGTTAGAAAAGGGCTGTAACTATGTGTTAAAATTTCCATGAAGAGTTTGAAAAGTATAGCTTCTTTCTAAACTAAACGGTATATGTTTGTTTTTGTGGTTTTCTTCAACATCTAGAACTCCCCTATTTCATTTTTTACCCACTGAATTTGAGAATTCTGAAACTGAATTTGCCTCATGTCAACGATTCCAGGTACAGATGTTGGGGTTTTTTGGGAAAACAATTAGATTCAAACATGCCACAGAAGTGAGGCCCCTATGGGAGTGAGAAGGTAAATGTTGATGTGATATTCCTAATGCAGAATTCTGCTGGCCTTAACACCAGAGCTATGGAGACTGTCTCATGGAGTGTTTGGACAAAGATGATTACAAAAGCTGGTTAAATATCTTGTCATTGTAATACATATCTGAGTAAAGGTGCAGGGAAAGGAAAAAGACTTATTTCATCCACTCCAAGATGTCCTATTGTAAACCGTATTTTTCTTGTCAGTGTTGTCTCTTCATCTGATAGGGTCTTGGTAATTTGGAAATGGGGATCAGAGAATTCAGTGAAATTTCCCTCATGTTCAATTTAAACAGGCAAAGTACAATTCAAGCTAAACATAAATGCAAGGAACAGTATTCCCCAGGTCCCCAAAAATGAATGGCTGTTTGAAGGCACAAGCAGTGCATGATTTTTTTCCATAATGTGGAATGGGTTTTACTGCTTCTTCTTCCAACAGTGCCTTGAGTGCTTTTGGATTTGCAGAAGACATATTCTCTTGGTTTTGTTCTGTGTTTCCCGCACTGATTCCTTGAGGGCTTTAGCTCATTGCAGTGCATCTTTCTCTAAAGGGCACAGGAAATCTTGCCTGCCACTGTGGCAATTCTTGAATTGGCTGCTGTCCTGCTTGCTGCTCACACTTTTCCAGGCAGGGAGGGGACATGTCTTCCTTCCCTGTCATCCTGAGCAGGGCTGAGGCACAGAAGTCAGTCACATTCTGGCTCTGACCTGAACACCGAGGAATTATCAACTCTTTTGTGGGAGTATCTGTGATGTAAAGCAATTAGCATTACACTTCTTATCACGACAACCTATCAAAGATGGGGAAATATGGCAATTTACAGAAGCATTTGGCACCTTGTATCAGACATCATCTGATACCTGATTGCCAAGCAGATTCTCCAAGCAGAGGAAACATCAACCCTGAATTCAGTCCCATCAGCCTAGTAGGTGCTGTTTGCAGCTGAGAGAGGCTCCCAAAATGTGTCCCACCAGGGTTTGGTGCCAGAGCACGTTGCTGTGCAAGGAGAAGCTGCCCTGGCTTATTTATGGAGCAGAATGATGAGGGTGGGTAACTTCTGGTCAGAGTGTTAAGCACAGAAATTAAACTCTATCCTTGTGCATTGGTTAGTTTTCCTTTGTCATGAAGCCAAAAATCATAATTGGATAAAATGTCCTTTGTTAAAGCGTTTGTAGGACTCTCAGCATAATTTCAGCCCTAAGTGACACTTCAAGAGGTAGCAGCACTAAGCTGCTGAATATTTCAGTGAGGGAGTTTATAGATGCCCCTCATTTATGGATTTTACAACACCCTAATACACCCACATGCTTTATATGAGAGAACATTCTGATAAAGAGGCTTTCTCTTATGGACTGTAAACACAGCTAGAGATGCTATTCAGTAATGTTTCTCAAAGGCTTCCCAGCAATTTCTAAGAATCCAGGGACTTCGCTGTGTAACTTCATGAAAACTAAACCAAAACAATAAACCCAACCAACCAACCAAAAACATGCACTGTAAGAGCAAAACCTAGGGGAAATGGTGTATGGACTGGCAGATCCACAAAAATCATAAACCAGCAGTATTTCCAATGAAGCTGTAAAAACCAGTGCTGGAACAACCTTGGGTTTTATTTAAAAAATATGACAAAGGTATATGAAATCTTTTACAGTTTTATGTTGTTAAGTTATGCTGAGAGGTGAATCACAGAACTAAGCTGAGCCCATTCTGCTGAGATGTGTGTTAAATGCAGTCAAATGCAAAGTTCAGCATCTAGCAGAAATGCTAGAGGAGGAATGCTTCTGGAATATGGTGTTTCTGAGCACTTTGCAGGGTTGCAGACCAGACACCACTATGTGGTTTTTAATGAGAAGTTCAGTGCCTGTGTTTATGAGTGCAGAGGTCAAGGCAACTCAAATGGGAAACAGGTGTCACTTTTTAGACTTAGAAATCTTCAGGAACAGGTGAACTCACTGCTTGATGTGCTCAGACCTTTGTAAAAAAGATGCTGTAACAAAAAAAAAACAGCTTAGTGGGTACAATTAAATAGTCTGACCTCTTTTAAGCAATTTCAAAGAAATCTGGGACTCTGAAGGGGACCAGTCAATCTCCTTATGAGCTCTTCTGGCCTCGGTTCCCTTCAAACCTGGAGCAGGGAAATGGCAAAGACTGTCAGTAGTTGTGTTCCTATTACCTCAGTGTCACCACAGGGCAGCACAGGATGACATTTCACATGCTCCACAAGATGAGGTAAAAGCCCACAGAAGATGTTCAGTGGTGTGAAAATGTTTAGAAACAATCCTACCCAGCAATCTCGGAGTGGAAGTGATAAGGACTAGAGGAATTTGCAGCTCAGTTTGAAAAGGAGCCTCATCAACACCCAGAAAAGTTCAGCTTAAGTTAACTCCAGTCACCAGGCCTGCACCTGGTGCTTACCTGAAGTGTAGTTTATTTAAAGATTTAGGTGTGACATTGGAGTCTTTCTGTTCATGTGTTTGACTACAGAAAATCATATAAAGTTGAAAAAGTACCTTCCACTTCACAATTTTCTTGGAGGAAATATAAGAGCTAGGGTCTACTACTACTACTTGTTGACTCTGGGCGGAATTATTTACTGAGGTAAATTAATTCAAGGTGTGAGAGCTCACAGGGATCTCACAGGGATAATTTGCTGCCTGAGGAGTTGTTCAGGCATTGGTGGTCTCGCCTGATCTGAGATGTATTAAGGACAGCTGAAAGCAGTAGGGAGAGAGATCTTCTGGGGCAGGAGAGAAGGGATGTGGGGTGGGGAAGTACCTGGCACTGGAGGTTGGAAAAGGAAGATTTTGAGGAGCAGGTGCTGGGCTGCACTACTGAGCACAAGTTTGGAGCTCTGCCTGCCGGAGACATGGAGCAAAATCCTGAAACTTCAGTTCTCTGATAGGTAAGAGCTGGATGTTTATGTTCTTCTTTCTTAATACATCTTTTATCAAATCTAAAGAGGTTAATACTTTTCCTCATCTGCAAAGTGTTTCTGCTGTTTGTCTGAGAAGTTATTGAAGAAGACTACTGATGTAGGCTTTATCTTCTGTGGTGCAGAAAGAGATAGATATACTGAAGATTTTTCAGATTCTCTGATCTTGATTTAGTCTGTGTTTTGTAATATTTTGTTTCACCTCAAAGAGTGCTGTGCTTACATAAGAACTGAAGTAAATGTTTTAAAGAACAGTTATTTCTGTAGCAGTTGAAAAGATTGTGCTTTTTCTGGTGTGTTGAGCTGTGTGTTCAGTGCTGGGGAAGTGAATACTTGACTGAGAATTCCATTAAGTTTGTGTTAATCTTTGGGCTTTCACAAGTGCAATATGTTGTTTTTTTCTGTATTTTAGCTAGCAGATTTTTAAATAAATGTGTAGGTAAATGTTATTATGGTGCTCTTAAGGCATAAAGCATTTGAATGTAGCCAAATGTTAAACAGAAGTGTTTGTTTTGCTTTTTCTCACTTAATTGTGAGTGGAAACCCTGAGTTTTGCTTAACCACCTTGTGGTGAGTTTGAGCAGACAAATCATTTCAAGTCTTTCCTTGTATAAAGATTGGCTCAGCAAAACTATTTGTAGCAACACACCTGAAGCAAATGCTCTCCTAATGAAACAGGCTTGAAACAACTGCATGACTTTAAATGATCTGGGGGATTTGAGGCTCCCTAGCTGACTTTGAATGTGCTTTTCTGTTAAGAGTTCTGTCAAACCCGCTTGGTTTTGTAGTCCCTTTGACTCTCATTAGAAGCAGTCCAGGCTGGGAGTAACAGCAGGCTTTCTTGGAATGTGACAGTCTGGAACACCAAGTTGTTAGCCACAACATACAGAGTTTTCATGAAGAGTATGATTCTTCTCATAATTTTCATTAATTGTCATGAGAACTTAATTGTAAAAGAACAAACAGCAAAGAACTGGAATCAAAGCTTTTGGCAGGTGGGAAAGGAAGGACAACTTCACCTACAAGTCAGCTGTGTTCAATAAGCCATGATTGCTTTCTCTCTCTCTATATATATATATAGGGAAATACCATACATGTATGTGGTTTATGTCAGTATGGGCCCTGCCAATATAAAATCAGGTGTTTCTATTTGGATTGTGATCTTTGTTAGCTGTGTTTCATTTGTAACACCTGTGGGTGGTACTTTCAGCAAGGTGGCTAAAGCAAAACCTGTCTGAAGTGTTAAGTGGTACAAAGAGGAGGAAGTACAGCCAAGAGCTGCAGAATGTTCCCTGAAATCTCTGCCTCCCTGTGGAGGGACAGAACTGACTCTGGCAGAAGGGTGGTTTTGCCTGCAAGTTGTTTCGATCTACATGTCAGTACAAAAGGCTTTGTTGTTTGCTTAGATCTGTTTTAATTCTGTCATTAAATGCAGTAATGGCTTGGTAAAAGCTTAAATTTATTCACAATACTGGTTTCAGCAAGAACCAAACATGTGAAAATACAGACAGATACAGGGATTTGCACAACTTTACCTGCACTCTCTGAAGGTGGTGGTAGCCAAAGAGGATGCCTGCAAGTAATTCTGTTTGCACTGGGTGTAACTGTGCTGTCAGATTAGTTGGGCTTGTGTGGAAATGCTGTGAGACTTGGGTTCATGAGGTGCCTTAGGGTCTCAGCTTACTGGTTTTGTGCTGCTGTGCTTTGCTTCTGAGAAGACCCAGTTGGTTTTGCTCAAGCATCAGCTGCAGCTCCTCCCTGCAGAGGTGTGGAGGTGAGCCTCCTGTAGATCTTCTTCAGTGGTGAAAGTGGAGATCAGTGGGACTGCAGATGTAATGACAGGTAATCACAGTAAAGTGGGCTGATGGCACTGTGGGAGCCAACAGAGCTTTGAAGCTTATTGTACAGAGGCTCATTTCTGTGGGTGGGGGGATGTGGGCAGTGGAAATGTCAGATGTTGCTTGAAGAGACCAGAGTTCAGAGAGGGAAATATGGTTCTACTCACACCCTGCTTAACTTGCCATCCTGGAACAGTACTAAAAATCACTTGGCACCCTTCATTTTTAGTAGATAAAGCTGTTTAGATACCTTTTAAAATAATGTTTTTCCTCTGAAAAGTGTAACATCTTAAATGCTTCTAAGAAAACGCATCCAGTAAATGATTGCTGTGTGTGAGTTTAAAATGCAAAGGTTGGAATGTGGGTTTTATGTGATTCATAAATATCCCACCTTACTCGTGCACATTTTCATCTCTAGCTGAAGAGACTGACACCCTCTCTCCTCTGTTGTGACAATTACACACTTATTTAATGGCTGCACTGCACTGCACTGTGAACTGTGCCTGGCTGGTCCCGAGGGCTGCCTGCTTTATTCTCAAGGGTCAAAGAATTTTCTGTGTAAGCACAAAGCATTTTAGATGCAGCTGCAATTTAAGAGCTGGTGTTTGGTCCATACAGACATAATTTGTGTCTCTGAAATGTTAACAAATTTTCCAAGCTGGAGCACCGAGTTTTCTGTGGAAGTCACCATGGAGGCTGGAATGACAGCACTTTTGAAGGCTGGGGGACAAAGCAGAG